>WURS02105608.1:0-23317 GCA_011762765.2 Rhinocypha anisoptera | reverse complement strand
TCTCTCTCTCTCTCTCTCTCTCTCTCTCTCTCTCTCTCTCTCTCTCTCTCTCTCTCTCTCTTATTCTCTCTCTCTCTTTCTCTTATTCTCTTTCTTTTATTCTTCTCTCTCATTCTCTAGAAGATCTTCAAATTTGAATTACAAATTATTTCAATTAATGCTCATACTTACTGCCACTTATTGTCCCATTCTTTAGTGGGGTTCTTCTTTTACTTTTTTCTCTCCACTATAAAACGAATGTTTTTGTCTCTCTATCTCTCCCTCTCACTTTCACTCTCAATGTGTGTGTGTGATGAATAATAAGAAACAAATCCAATTTTGAGTTAAGACGATCTGGAAGTTGTGTTGGGTTGTGTTGTCAATAGAAACCAATCGATGAGGAGACAAAGTAAATAATAATATAAAACTATCTAACTATGTCGACTTGGTCCTCTTTGTTTTGTTTTCTTGTTTTGCGCTTTACACAAACGCGCTAATAATAATACTTTGCTTAGTGTCAAGGGATTGATCTGGACTGGCGAATTCATTTGATGACTCTTTTTCACTCACTCCCTACTTTACTTTCATTTTCCCTCTCGCACTCTTTGAAAATCGATTATAGTAACCCTTGTAGGTTGAAATAGACATGTGTCTGAATAGTATTTCATGATTACAGCAACATAAAGGCTCACATGCCTTTCTTTCCCCGTGCTGTGTTTGTATATTTAACCGATAGATGGCGCTACTATATAGCGAATACGTCCTTTGTGAATGTACCCACAGGGAGTATTTGGATGCCCTTACGTCATTTGTGAATGTACCTACAGGGAGTGTATGGATGACCTTACGTCCTCTGTGAATGTATCTTCCGAGAGTATTTTCACAACACTTCATCATCATTGTTTACAATTCGTGATTTCCTTTTTCTTTCCCCCTCCTCTCTCTCTTACACACTTACCCTCCCGTTCACTTTGGCTCATCTCTTTCACTCACTCTCTCTTCAACTCTCTCTCTTTCCATTTCTCTCACTTCTTGTCATCTTTCAACATTCTCTATGGAATCTTCTCCAAGTCCTAAAAGATTAAAAGCGACTTTTTAATTAAATAAGTCACGCGCGAGCGGAGCGAGCGCGTGTCGCCACTCACCATCGGTATTCTGAGCGGACGAGCGAAGCGAGTCCGCTCAAATACCGATGGGCTGAGTGGCGTTACACCCACAATAAGTGATTATTGACAGTAAAATTTTGTGGGCGGCACAACAGCTGACTTGTTTATTTGTTTGTCAATATTGGTTCAAAGTATTTATACTACTACTAGTTATACTGTTTATACTAGTTCGTGTTTATAAATGTTAAAGCTTTTACTAACTCATTTGTACCTCGGTTAATGTGCTGCTGTTATTCTAGAGTGTCATTTTTCTGAAGCTAATTTTAAGCGTCAAGTTTATTTATTTGTTTATTAATCACAAACCAACCAATTTGGTGTAATTTGTGAAATAATAATTAATATAGCTTAATTTTTATAGACAGGTATGGTGGGTGGGGTTTGATAAAGGGGTGGAGCCTTCCCAACCTCTAGACACGCCCAAAGGAGGCGTATAGGGGTAACGTCATCTCAGGATAGTACCTCCACAACACTCCGGCACTGTGGCATAAGACCAAAACGCCTATTTCGATCCAATTGGCTCAGAGTGACTCAGAGTCGGGGGTTTGCGGCTATTTCGACACGGGTGTAGGAAGGTGTTTGAGCCACATAAATAGTTTTAAAATGCAGTGTGCAAATCGGTTCTAAAGAACACTTCTAATCAGATGAAAGCATCGCTTTCATTTATTTCTGGATTGGATCGATCTATACAGAGATCTTGCAGCAAAAATATTCCAAAAACTGTGCAACATAACATAACAAAAACATAAAATTATTCTCTTTGTACTTTTAATGTTTTATCTTTATCTTTATCACTTTCACTTATTTAATTTTAGTAAAAATAAATACTAATAACCCACGTGGGTTGAAATAGTCATGTGTTAAAATAGTGTTTATGCGTATTTTGAATTTTGACTCAAACTTTTACCAACTTTCTCTAATTGTTTTCGTTCACGTACCAAACACACACACACACTTGAAACCTATCTACACAACAGAAAAGAGAAAAGAATAATTTACAAATATCCTATTTAAATTATGTTAGAGTGGAAAAAAGAGAAAGTTTAGAAAACTTTTCAACATTAAAAAAGAGAGAAGAAATGCTTGACAAAATGTGACGCATATATAAGAAGAGAGAGAGGGAGAGAGAGAGAGGGAGAGAGAGAGAGAGAGAGAGAGAGGGAGAGAGAGAGAAAGGCGTTTGTCTGTACTTTGGGGGAACGATCGTTTTTCTCCATTTTGTTGATCTTTGAAGATATAGAAAGAGAGTAAGATACTAAATAATTTACACCTTGAAAGGAAAAGTAAATGAAGCTGAGAGTAAGGGAGAGAGAGAGAGAGAGAAACTTTATTGCGACACTCACGCACAAGCAATTTCAATTTTCAAAACCTAGATATTATTTTGCTTTCAATTTGAGTCTTGCTAAATTTTTCTTTAAAACTAAAAGAGCACCAACCAAAATTCGAAGAAATTTTAAATATAACAAAAATATACCTATTATTATTTTTTCAAATATTTCTCTTCTAGAAAGTTTGCATATGTGTTTTGATTAGTAATAATAATTTTAATTTTTCTTTCCAATACACACACACTCTCTCTCTCTCTCTCTCTTCCTCTTTCAATTTCTCACCAAAAACTAATTATATTAAATATTAAAAAATATATAAAGATTCATTACATCATCATTATTTCTATTTTATAAAGTTTCATAAAATTTTCAACTTTATATATTATTACGTATTAAGTTGAATAAAGTTTAAAGTGTCATGTTTTCGAGTAAATGGACCAAATAGCTATTCTATGGACTAAAAGTGACACTGGTTTTCTCACTTTCTCTCATCTCACCATCTTTATCAAATGATGATGATGATGATGATTGAAGAACACTTTAAAAGTCGTGTTTCTTCACTAAACCTCACTTTAAAAGTTTAGCAAATTTGCGCGCTCTCTTTCTTCTCATCTAAAGAGTTAGAGATTCATCTATTCAGAAAAGTTTGTGATGCGACTAAGTTAGAAAAGAGCGAGCGACAGAGAGAGAGAGAGAGAGAGAGAGAGAGAGAGAGAGAGAGAGAGAGAGAGAGAGAGAGAGAGAGAGCTGAATTAGCTTTGGTGATATATGAAAAATGAAACCATCAGCTTTGACGTGCATTGCTCGCTTCGATGAGTTTTGCTTGTGGGGGGTGGATTGGATGGTTTGCTGAGTAGTTTCTTCTTTCATTCTCTCTCTCTCTCTTCTACTCTCACTTTCTTTCCCACTCTCACTAGTCTCGATTCCAAGCGTTTCATTTTTTTTGCTTTAAAACGAGCAGAAAATGCTCAAATGGTAAGATGGCCATGTCATCTCATGTTATTCATATATGAAGCAATTGAGGCAATTATTTGTGACAATACCAAATCGATGAGCGAAAACACAACGGAACGCATCTCACGATGTCTAACATTCTCTCTATCCCTCTCTCTCCCTCTTTCTGAGACCCACACTGGTGTGCACTCATCCATCTAACGTCAGTTCGATGTTGACAATACTTCCGGACGCATCTCGGATGTCGCCCTAGCGTCCCATCACTCTCTCTCTCTCTTTCTCTCTCTCTCTCTCTCTCTCTCTCTCAAAGTTGTTTGTCCCGCACCACCATGGTCGTCGTCCGTCGAATTGATTCAATTTGCAACCATTTACAAGAAGCCATGCTGTTCTCTCCCCCCCACTCAAAAACACTGATGGCCGTCCACCGATCGAATCGGGCCCTAACTTTTCTCTCTCTCTCTCTCTTGCTAGGTCTCTTCTGCTGCTAAGCAGCTTGTTTTCCGGTGGTTAAGTTTGTCGCTCACTTCCGGTGCGTCTTGGTGGCATCCGAAAGAGAGAGAGAGAGAGCCGTCAACAACAACAACAACAAAGAATCGATTGACGACCGTCGGTCGCACTCGATTCTCTCTCTCGACTGTCACTAATGGAAAGTGGCCCTCGCCGTTCTAATGGGCCTCATTTGGATCACACTGAGAGAGAGAGAGAGAGAGAGAGAGAGAGAGAGAGAGAGAGAACGATAGAGAGAGAGAGAGAGAGAGAGAGAGAGATTCGGCGCTCTTTTGGCGTGACCAATCGAATCGCGTTGGCCGCATCTCAGCTATATAGCCAAAGCAAGCTTCGCTGGCACGGATCAATCCGATGGATCGTTTTCAATGACCAGAGAGAATGAAAGTTAAAGTGAAATAGAGAGAGAGAGAGAGAGAGAGAGAGAGAGAGAGAGAGTATCACCTCGTTTATAGTGCAGCAACCGGGCAAACAGGAAACCAAGACGGGTAAGTGATACCCGCGAGAACAATGGTTCCTCTATTTTGAGTTATTGTGAACTCTCGCTTTAAAGCATCGCTCACAATCACAAAATTCACGCTTGTCACACCCGCACACATTTTTCTACTCTACAAACCACAAACTTCTTTATTACTCTTTAAAATTTTTTAATGTCAATTTATTTTGTCTAATAAATTGATTTTTGTTTTCGCAAAATAAAAGCTTGTGAAATGTGGTCATTTTTCAATAAAGCTAGTTCTCGAGATTTAAGTAGAATTAAATTAGCTTGAACTTGATTTTTAATTAATCCTAAGTTAATGACCATCTATCTCTAGATAGCTATCTCTCTCTCTCTCTCTCTCTCTCTCTCTCTCTCTCGTCAATTACAACTTAATTTTGGTTTAATATCAAAATCAGAAAATAATTTAGCAAATTTTTAAAAATTGATATTATCAAAATCTCAATTCGCCAAAATTGCAGTTGACATTTTTTCAATTCCAAATAAACTAGTTAGTTCAAACTTTAAATCTTCTGTCGCGACAGTTTGAACTAATACGCACACACACACTTCAAACTGTCACTCAATGTGTGTTTCACTTCATGGTTCTACTCAATGCAAAGTTGCAAAGTGAAGTGAGTTGTTTTGGGTAAAGTCGAGGATTAGGGAGAGTGAGAGAGAGAGAGAGTGAGAGAGAGAGAGAGAAAGGTGCCTTGTGTTTAGGTCTATGTCTGAGGTGAACAATCAAAGTCAATCTCTCTCACTCACTCACTCGGTGTGAGTAGTGCATAAGAGGATTAACCACGGCGCCGTCGATTGACCTAAAACAATAATAATAATCTCGATCATATGTGCCCGGTGACTTCCCCAATCGGTTTGCATTGAAAACTCAATCTACCTGCGACTAATCTAGTTTGCTCGAGTGACTCTCTCTCTCTCTCTCTCTCTCTCTTTCACTCACTCTAGTGTGACCTTCTGAATAGTCAAACTCGAAACCCCACTAAATGAAGTTGTTTGTCTGTCTAAGCTTGAAACTTTTTATTATTATATATGTATTCGTCTTTTTTGTCCGTCGTTCAAGTGAGTGTAGTGTGTCCGGATTAACGGCGGCTAGACCCCGGTGACTCTAGTGCTCGTTTTGTTCCCATTAAGACCACCTTGACGCGCACCATTACACCCTACTACCCTTAACCTTTAGTAGCTTTTGTCCCCATTTTGAAAAGCATATAAATATGAGGCGTGTGTGTGTGTCTGTGTGTGTTTGTATGGAACAATTGAGTCCCATAAGGACGCACGCGACATCCAATTGCCAATTGGGATACCCCCACTGGGTCCTAGGTGTGTTTCAAATTACCTTGAGTTCACTCTCTCTCTCTCTCTCTCTCTCTCTCTCTCCCGGGTGGCCTCTGCACACCTCTATGTAAATGCATAATTGGTGCTCTAAACGACAATTCGGATTGGCCCTTGCTCTGGTTTGTTGTGCCACCCAACTGGAGTGGCACTCAAGTGCCTTGATTCAAACACACATCAATGCCTTTTCTCTTTCTTTCTCTCTCTCTCTCTCTCTCTTTCACTAATCGGATCGCAACAGTAGAACACAATAGCCACTCGGGTCCTGACTTCTTGACTACCACCCGACACGTCGACACGGACACTTCACAATTCACTTCGCCATCATCTCTTCAATTGTGTTACAATTTACATTTTTCCGTTACTCTCTCTCTCTCTCTCTCTCTCTCTCTCATTTTTCTGTTCCATTGATTACTTCCAATCAACAACGGTGACCCGGTGCATTTTTGTATATCAAATTTTAGTTACTCTATCGACTAGTATACTAAACAAATGATAATAGACTGTTTGAAGTGAGAGAGAGAGAGAGAAGAGAGAATACGTGAAATAATTATTTTTTCACAGGCTTTGTTGTTCTCAGTGAACAACAAAATACCTCGGGAGTAGAGTTTTTTATTAAATCGATAAAATCTACAAACCTTGTGTCGGCCAATTTCGATATATATCATCAGTAATAAAAAATGTAAAAATTTGAAAAACTGCAGAATTTTGTTTCTTTAAAGAAAGAGAGAAAGTGAATTTGCGACATTTTAGTAAAAAATACATTAACTATAGACACGTGCTGCCATCTCGTGTTAAGTTTAAGAAGCATTGTCAATAATATCCTCTAGATGTCACTACTATCAAGCGGCATTGTCAGTCAGTCTAACCATGCTTTCACCCGGCACTCTCCTCTCTCTCTCCCTCTCTTTCTTTCTCTCTCCCTCTCTCTTTCTCTTCCTCTCTCTACCTTGCATCAAGCTGTGCCGAGTGTGTTTAGCGGCGATCCATTTTGGTGTGTGTGTTTTCATGTTTCCATAGGACCTACCTCGGATGTCTCGATTTGTCGTCAACTCATCTCCCTCGAAAAGATGTCACAAGGTTTGTTTCTGCAAAACATCTTCCACTGGTATATTTAAAATATTCTCTTTCTCTACCCATCTTTATTTTGCTTCCAACATAATATTAAAAATATAAAAATAGCGTCACAAAATGGTATGAATTATTATTATTATTATTGTTTGTTAATCTTGTATCTGATGAATCTTGTTTTTGGTTGGTATCTTTGGTAGATTTGTGGCTGTATTTGACCGTGAACAATGTGGCCTTCTGTAGCGCGAACCAAGCGCGGCAAACTTGATCTTCCGAAGTTATTCTCGGAGATCGATGACTTGTGCAAGCCACCACCGTTTGCACCACTCTCACCACTTCGCTCGCCACCGTTCAACTCAAATCACCCGAAAAACAATACTGAGCTTGAGGCACTTTTTACGGAAATTGATCAGTTTTTGGCGGTGAAACTACCACAGAGAGTAACTGGTTTCGGTGATGTTCGTCCCAACAACAACCGCAACAACGACGATGGCAAGTTCAAGAAGCCGAGGACTCCACCGCGCAAGACTAAGGTGTTTGGTCAGAGGAGCAGGAGTGGTACCGAGGCGAGCAAGCAATTCAAGGCAAAAATATCACAGAAACAACCCGAGATTCCGAGATTTACAAAGTCAAAAGTTCAAGAGATCTTGAAGGAGATTGACGCCTTTTGCCGAGTTGATTTGCCTGGAGGTTTGCTCACTGGCTTAGATAATTTGCAACCTCGCATTGATTGCAAGAGAAGAGCATCTAACAATTCTCCAGTGGCATTAGCATTATTGAAGCCAAGTGTAACACCAAAGATCAGTGATGATGGTGTCTTGACGACTGTGATTTTGCCTGTTGAGGCTGAGAAGTCTAAAAAGAGCTCAAGTTTTGTTTCGAAACATGTATCATCAAACAATTCTAATTTGGTCGAAACAAACAAATCGAGATCAACTTTATCCAAAGAGAAAATTAAGAATATTATCTTTCCTGATGTGCTTGACAATGATTCTTCTAAGGTATTGTCGAATATGGTTGCTGAATCGCGTGAATTATTGAATCAAGTTTCAAAAGCATCAATTTCGGTAAAATCACAACCAGTTAAAGAGAAAAATTCGGTATCATCTAACCTTATCAAGAAGGACACTTGGAAATTGGTCTTTCCTGGTGTGCTCGATTCGGGTACTGATTCACTCGAAAAGGAATCTCACAGATCTGATTTGAAAGTTCAAAAGGAATCCACACCTAAAGATGAATCAAGTGGAGTTAATTCTATTGCGCATGACACAGAACTAAAATCTAATAGACTAATGTTAACTAGTAAAATAGATAAACCGAAAAGCGCATTGCTCGAAAATTATGAAAAGTCATCGGGTAAGTCTCAATCTTCAGCATCATTGGTAGCAAACCAGAATTCTTCTACAGAGCCGAAACTCACCTCAAAGCCAACTGTGATTTTCATATCTTCAATCTCGACAGAACCTGAAGCCTTAGATAATGCTAATCCTAATGACTTGTTTGGTGATTTGACGAGCAATTCGGATGGTGAAGGCGATCTTGAACCAACACTCTCTGATACTTCAAAACTTCAATCAAATAATGATCGTTTGCAAAAAGACTCCACTTCTGTGGTTCTCCCACATGATCGCATTCGAAGCCAGTTAATTGACCCGAAACGAGTTCCGAAGACTAAAGCCGAATTGGCCGATCTTTTTCAGGAGATTTCCGAATTTTGCCGTCTTGACTTGCCATTCCGGTTGATGGATCTCGACAAACCCGATGAGTTGCGTCTACCAACCAAGGTCGAGATAGAAAAGTCTGAGGTGAAACCTAAGCTAACTGTTCAGGCTTCAAACAAGAAACAGGTGCTCAAGACGTTTGACAAAACGAGCTTTACTATCTCGAATCCGTTTGTTCCTAAGATCAATACCATCAAAAGGGAACCGAGTGAGAAGATAACCACAACCATTGTTGAAGTTGAGTCGGCGGAGTTGAGTAAAGCAGTGATGCCGCAGTCGAAATTGAATGATGCTTCAAACACCTCTACCAAGAGGAAGAGAGGATGGAGAAAGAATATGAAGAAATTGGAACAACCAATCCAGGTGGCAACACCACCTCCAACTCCATTGGTCACAACGTCTGGTGGTATCTTTGATCTCAAGTCGAGTTTGCTATCTGCTCGTAACTTTATTTCATCGCTAAAGAAACCTTCGGTGCCCGAGACGACTAAGCCACCGGAGAAGACGAGCACCAGAGGTCGCAAGAAGGCCAAACGGGATCCCTCGGAGATGAACGATTCTGGTTACTCTAGTCAAGGCTCGGTGCCATCGCCAGTGCCGTCTGACCTCGACTCGGTGGTATCGCTCTGCTCGTCGACCAGTTCGTTGGTTCGCGCCGAGCCGAGCCGACCTCAGGTTTACCTCTACAGTCAGTATGACTACTACACCGATTTGGTCACCAATCCGAGGCATCACTCGAAGCGAAGAAACGAGTCCAAGGCAATCAAGCACATCCGGAGTATTTTCGACCAAAATCAAAAGGTTCTCGAGTGGCGACTCAAGAACTTTACCGACTCGAAGTGTCCACCCACCCCACCCTCCACACACACCGACTTCAAGGACACGCCACCACCGACTCCCGAGGTGAATACTCAAGCCACCGATGACTACCTCGATCTTGATTGTTTCGATCACGAATGCAAGTTTGAGCTGGATGATGATGCCGATTATAATGCCACCAACAATGATGATCAGTGGCTGCAGGATATGTTCCAGGATGATAAATCATCAATTATGCTCTACTCAACTGCCTAAACACTCATCTCTTCCTTGTTTTTAGTTGACTTTTTTTCATCTTTTAATTCATATGTTTTGTTTTTTCTATATTCTTTTGTGATGTTATTCTTATTATTATTGACATTTATATTATAATTAATATATATATAATAACGACTTTGTTAAACTTTGTTTCTGTTGACTGCATTAATAAAATCTGGTCCATTTCTTGGTTTATCGGATTGTGAGTTGGAAAACTACTTATGTCCATCTATCTATGTTTTTAATAAAATATCATCAAAAAATAACATTTAACACCTACATGAATCATGTGATATATATATTTTTATAGAATATTTTGCATGAATAGTTCTAGTGCACTTAAATAAGTTTACTTGGAAAATTCATCAACTATGGGTAGGGTTTATATTTGAGTTACTTGTTGAAATAATAAAAGGAGAAATTATATAGATCATATAAATCCTCTAGGCAAAATTTAGTCTGGGCGGATTCGCTTTCAATTTGTAGTGTGTGCTTGTGCTATATAACTTTTAAAACAACTCTCTATCTGTGCTAATGCAATCAAATCGATTTTCTTCTTATCATCATCGTATTTTATAATATAATAAGTAAAGATTGGATGTGTCTCAATTTATGGTGATTGTTATTTGTCTATTAGAAAGCTCAACTCAAATAATTTATATCGAAACCATTTATTATTATCTCTTAAAAGTTGCATATTAACGTGAAAAATAGAAAAACTAAAATTCGTAATAAAATACTAATAAACTAAATTTTAATCTAAAAGCACAGAACCAGTGTACAATGTTTTTGATTAACATTATTAACTTCAACAAAAGTTCAATTCTATTCTCGATTTTCAATGAAGAGAAAGTTGTCACCTGTCGGTTGGAAGGAATTCTCTAATTTTTTCATGGAAAAGTGCCACTGGTGTGAATCTACAAGTGTATATACTCAAGCCAAGGTAACATTTAATCATCTTTAAGTGAAAAAAACATGATACCCGTCGAGTTATTTATGTTTTTACTTAAATAAAAAAATAAGTTATTTCCTTAATCATATGTTTGTTGTGTAGGTGTGTTGGTGTGGCGCGCAAAGAAAAGATGCATTTGTCACTTTGTTTGTGGATAATCTCTAGAAAGTGACTATTTCGATTCAAGTGGTTGTGGTGGTAGAGCGCGCGCGCTGTTTGTGTGTGTGTTGGGAAAAGCTGGGCTATTTACACCTCAGCATGGTTTGCGTGTTTTGTTGTGTGTGAGCAGTCCCAACTGTGTCTCCACTGCTGTCTCGATGGTAGAGATCGAAAAAAGTGATAAAGAGGTGTGGCTTATTCAACGCCAACAAGAAATAGATGTCACCCAGTTCTAACTGCGACCGATCTCTACTCGGTTTGTGGGAGACTCTGCACACTATTACACACACACACACAGTCCACACTGCACAACGCGCCCGTGGGACTCACCAATGGCGTCTTTGAATCATAGATCGCGCCGCGCCTCGGTTTCACACCTCGCCATCGTTCACTGTTGCCCGTCGAGTTGACCCTTGCCAGCACGGGACCGACTTGTCACCGCTGACACCACCACTCGTTTTGGGACAGCTGGATGCGTTTCACAGTACCATATAAAGCGTACCGCAAGACTTCTGGCACCACTCCCCAAGCTCCAGCCGGGTCCCGGGAATCCTTGACCGAATCCACTCAAGTCCACTCGCAAGCAAGCGGTCTCCACCCGACCACTGCTTGTCCTCTTCTCCTTGGTGTACTGTTTTTATGATCATCAGAGAAAACGATTTTTGTTGTTTTGTTTCTTTTTTTATTGCCTTATTTCTCTTTTACCTCGAGTCAGACAAATACAGTACAAATTGATTTAGTATCCAAAATCCTTCATTGACCCGTGTTTGTGGCATCACTCAAACACACACACTTGCGTGTGTTATCTCTCGTTTTGGAACGTTTACTTACCGTTGTGGTGGTGTGGATTGGTCGATTATATAACGGTGAAAGTGTAGTTTGACTGTGTACGTGTGTCTATGTGTGTTGATGTGGAAACCGAGCAAAAACAAACGTGAAAGACTGAAAGCATCGGTTGGCGATGTGAGACATACCCAAGGTTTGTGAAGATACCCCATCACATGTCGGAACACGAATCGTCATTCTCGTCCAAGCCCTTCCCCTCCCTGCCGACGCCATCACCTTCCGAGGTCTGCCTTGATCACCTCTCTTCCAATCATCATCATCACTTGAACTTTGATGAACATTGCCCGAGTCTAACCCAACTGGTCACCACCGAACACAGCTACAGTCGACCCTTTGACCTCGAATTGGTATGATCATTTGATAATCCTATTCTGGTATTATTCTCATTCCTTCCTAAACACACACCAATAGTTTGAAGCAGAAGCGTTGAATCGGATTCAGACGAAAAAAACTAAGAAACGTAAGGATAAGAAAAAGTCAAAGGAAGGTAAGTTATTTATTGTTGATGATGATGAAATATGCAGCCAAAATTGTTTTGATTAATTGTTATTGTTTGTAGATAAGAAACATAGGAAGCAAAAACGAGCCAAGTGTGTGATCGACCAGGAGAGTAATAGTGCGGATGCGTCGAGTCAACACTCGACACCTTCAGGCTCAGATCAGTATCGTCAAGAAGAATCGATCGGCATGGAAGAGGAAGGCACACCGAGCGGTGCCAACGACTCGTTGACACTCAGTGCCAGTGGACGAGTGCAACGTATTCGCAAGAAACCCAAACGGTGGGAAGATGACGATCTCGAAGTGGACTTCACTGGTCGACTTCAGTTTCTTAAAAATTCCAATTCACGCAAATCAACAGGATCGGCTGTCAAGGTTTGCTATTTCAAGCATTCACACATATCCAAAATGCTAATAGGTTTGGTACAATTGCTTACAGGAGAGTCCCACTGTCAACAAACGTGAATCAGTCACCAATAATAACAAACGTGAATCAGTCACCAATAATAACAAGCGTGAATCTCTTACTACAAATAACAAAAGCGAACCACTCCCTACTACCAACAACAACACACACGAATTACCTTCCACTGTCAACAACACACGTGAATCTCTCACTACTACTGCTAACAATAAACGAGAATCTCTTATCACTAATAATAACAACAAAAAGACAGTTGTTACGCCAAAAGTGATTGTTATCAACAACAACCGGAAGAGGGGGCAAGGTGTCAAAAAAGAAGAAGAGGAAAAACCGATTGTGTCTTCTAGTAGTGAAGAAGATGAAGTCTCGGATAGTGCCGACTCGGAATTTGGTTCGGATGATGATCCGGAGAAGTTATGGTATGTCTTGACTATAGTGCAATCTTTTAGACGGTGAATTGATTGTTGATGTTTTTTATTAGGTGTGTTTGCCGGCAGCCGTATAATCGTAGATTTATGATTGGATGCGATTCTTGCGAGGAGTGGTATCACGGCAAATGTGTCGATGTCACCAAGGTGCAAGGTCGAAAGATGGAGAAACTCAAGCAGGAGTGGTTTTGTCCCTGGTGCAAACCAGAGCTCGAGAAAGGTGTCACTCGAGAGGTGCTCAAACAGAGAGCTCAACAGAGAATGGCTGAAATTGAAGCCAAGGAAAAAGAGAAACAAGCTGGTAAAAAGAAGAAGCAGAATGAAAGTCGCAAGTCGGATGGTGCTGGCACTAAGCGTTCCGCTTCAGCTTCCAAGAAACGTCGTTCGCTGGTTAAGGATGAATCGAGCTCTGAGGACGAGAAACCTACACCGAAAACTCCTCGTAAGGAGAAGGAAGTGCCTAAGCCACCGAGAGAGGTCAAGAGGAACAGCAAGTTGGAAAAGGAGCTCGAAGATGAGAGGAGATTAAAGATGCTAATCAAGGCTTCGAAGAGGGATCTCGAGAAAAAGGTGGCACTCGTGCAGAAGTCAAATTCAACCGAAGTGACTCCAGCAGCAAGCACTAAGACTGATCAGTCACCTGTGACGCCCACCACAAATTCTGTAGCATCACCGGAAATCACTGTCAACAAGACGAAGCCAGACAGTGCTCAGAAGAAGAAGAAAGCGGAAGAGATCGATGAGTCAGTGCATGACTTGTTCAAAGTGGAACCGGTGTTGGTTCGTTCACAATCGACCTCCTCGGCTGGCATTCCAACTACTCCCAGCATGCCACGCAAGATGAGCGCACCTGGGGGCTCCGCGGAAGGACCTCGACGCCAATCGATCACTGCGAGCTCTTCGGGACAGTCTTCTCTTTCAGACACTGGCAAGACGGTTAACTGTGTGAACTGTGGCAAGTCAGTTATCCTCCAAGTGGAATCGCCTTCGATCTACTGCAATGCCACCTGCTTGCAAAACTACGTAACCGAGTCGGTCAAGTTTCTCCGACAGGTCAAGAAGCAGCGAGAGAAGGCGAATCCTGATTTGGCTTTGAAGCCACTTAAAGTGGCCGTGTTTGACAAAATCAAAAATAAGATGCTGACCGGCACTGAGGCCTTGGCAGAGAAGGACGTGCTTGAGTTTATTAGTAAGAATCCGACTTACGAGATTCAGAAGCCACCGAAGCTTGAAGAGCCGAAAACTCCACTAAGCAGTGCGGCTAGTTCTAGTGTCAAAGTGACCACTCCCACAACTCCAACCAAGCCAATGGCACAGTATGTAACCCTCAAGGCCGAGGTGAACAAGAAGGAACGAACTTTGTCTATGTCATCTTCTACTTCTGTAACCAGTCCGGTTAAGTTGGAACGATCTTCAAGCACCTCAAATGACGACACTAGTCGACGTAACTTTGTAAAGAATGCAGTCACTGACATCTTTAATACGAGGTTCGTGTTAACGTTAATTTTATGTGTTTTACATAAACTAATGTGTAAATTATCTCTCTAATTTACCAATAGGCAATCGGAGATGAACGAAAAAGAGAAAGCCAAGATTTCGAAAGTTAATTTTTCCAAGCTAGCAAAACGCATCGAGGAAGAGCTTTTCAAAATTTTCAGGGCAACAAATCACAAGTACAATGTCAAGTCGCGTTCACTTATTTTTAATCTAAAAGATCCCAAGAACAGTCTATTTAGTCGAGTTCTGTTGGGTGAGATCACACCGGAAAGACTAGCTAGCATGACGCCCGAAGAGTTAGCTTCGAGTGAGCTAGCTCGATGGCGTGAGAACGAGAAGAAGACTATGATCGAGTTGATTAAACGGGATGCTGTTGATCAGGCTAATCAGGTGATTGTCAAAAAGACTCACAAAGGCGAGGAATTTATTGCTGAAAGCGACATTGTCACCGATCTTCCCGATATAGCACTTGCTGCTCAAGGTATGGCTTTCTTTGCCAATTGGCTTGGATTTCCTAACAAACCGTTTATTTGATTTTTTAGCTAATGACAAAGATTCTAAGCCTAGCAAAGAAAAGGCGGAGGATGAGGTGAAAACAAATGAGAAGAGTCTCGCCAAACCTGCTGCGGTTGTAAGTGAGAAACCAGCAGTGTCTGTGGTGCAACCGAGTGCTAGTGCTGTGGTTGCTGTCAAGTCGGAGCCCAAGATATCTTCACCTAAAACGCCGACCCCTCAGGCTACGGTCAGTCCTGTCTTTGACATTCTCGATGACACACCGAATCATGGTTCGCACGTTTACTCGAGCAATTGCAAGATTTGTTCCAAGGAAGAGAAGGAACCCGAGAAACCCAAGGAGAAGGAAGTGAAACGTGCATTTGGTAACACGTTTGTTACTGTCGAAGGTAAACCTGATCAACAGAAGCCACAACACCAACCGAAGAGGGTTCGCGTTGAACACGAATCGACCAACAAGTTTCTTGAAGAAGCCTACAAGCTTTCCGATAAACTATTGGCCGAGAGTGCCAATGCTCTTTCCGATTCACCCAAGAACAATGTTGACTCAGTGCAGTCATCACAACCATCAACCGAGCCCGTATCAAAGCCACAGGAGGCCAAGAATCGGGAGGAGGAGAAAAAGAAGAGCAAATCAAAGTCTATCTGGAAGGGAACCATCTACATGCAAGATGTTGCTAACTTTGTTGCATCCGCATACGTAGTCACTGGATCATCACTTGCTGCTTCATTGCCTAATGTGAGTTATGATTGGATTTAAATGAGCCATTTTTATAAACTCGAGTTATAATTCGAAAGATTATGCAAAAAATTCGAATCAAATTGAGCGAGAATTAATAAAGTTCGAATTCTGAATCAAAATGACTGAGAATTCTAAGACTTAAGAATTCACATTTTTGAATAAAATTCGAATCATAACACAGAAAGTTACATTCGAATCGTTTAAGAATTCGAATCACAACAACCAAAGTTGGATTCGAATCGGTTAAGCACAGTGGAAGTAGCGTAACTCTTACAGTACAAAAACGTAGGTGGCAGAATACCAAAAAATGACAGAACATAGAAAACCGCGATCATATTATTCATTAATATATAGGAGATTGTCTAACTTTAATACGAATCTTTGTCTAGGAGTCAATCAATAAGATTACGGTGTGTGGTCGAATTGCACCCGAACAAGTGCTTGACTACATCGGCAAGTTGAAGAGATCGAAGCGAACCGAGATTGGCATCGTGCAGTTCGTGTGGGCATCGCGTGAAGAGCGCACGGGCTACGATGCCTTTTTCAACTATCTCAACATGCGCGGACGCTACGGAGTGGTGGACAACACTGGACGAGCTTTCAAGGACTTCTACATTATGCCACTTTCCAAGACCAGTGAGATTCCACCTGTGCTGCTCCCTGGAGAAGGTCATGGTATGTCTTATGGAGCCATACTTTAATTACATAAGCAGTTTAGGGGAAGGAGGGCTTTGAAAGTTGCTCCTATCTGCTTACCAAGGGGGGTGGGGGTAAATTAACCCTTTCGCTCTCGAAGGCGCTATCGGGACGTATGTGTCCCGCTCATTCAATTAGTGATATATATCTTTTCTTAGGCTTATCTTTTATTTACTGATAATACTTGGGATCGAAAGGGTTATAATTTAACGTAAGCATTTTCGTTTATCTATTACTTAAAGAAAATTTGTTTAACAAAAGCCATTTAACATATACACGTTCAGTAAACAAACCTTAGGACGTTGTACTACTTTGTTTTTCGCAATTGAAAATTAGTTTTTAAATAAATTTTGAAAGCATTTTCTTACGTAAGATTTGATGGGGTATGATTGGTCTATGCCTACTAACAGCTCACCAAGGGAAGGAGGTCCAAAAATCACGATTTTTTGCTTACGTAATTAAAGTGTGGCATCTTATGTTTTGTTGAGTGTTCAAATGGTGCTAAAACTTGACTTTTATCTGTTGCACAGTTCCACTTTCAACTCAAGCTCGTCCCAACTTGCTTCTCGGTGTGATGATTCTGACCAATCGCAAGTCGTCTTCGGCACCGGTCAGTAGTGTTCCTCACTCTCTACCGCAATCTTCAAATTCCAACGACGCGGTAAGTTTGAATAATAGTTCTTGAGATTTTTGTTGTTTATTCAAAGTCTTTTTCTGGTGATGTCGTAGACAATGGAGAGGTCATACACGCCTCCACTGACCAACAACACTGGTTCAACCACACCTCCACTTGACACCAGGCCAGATGAAGGATCCTACACTCCGCCCCACCCGTCCACTTCTTCAGTGGTACCTCTGGCTGCAAGTTCAACAGTGGCCTCCAAGCGTACACTTTCCTATGAGGATGCTGCTTTGGAGTCGAGTTCCAAAGTGGGAAAGTACGATCCCACGGTGAGAATTACCATGGCCGAGGCGAGCATAATTCATTCGCACAAGACCAAGCTTGATCAGTCGAGTGCCACTAACAAGATTGCAGAAGCAAAGCAGACTGCTCATCCAAGTCCGAAGACGCAGTCGTCAGAGAAGAGGATATTTGACAAGGTGGCAGTAGAATCACTTGTCAACAAGAAAGACAACGAATCAACCACTGCCACATCTTTGCCCAGTGCATCAAACACCAACTCAGTGGCACCAATTCAACCCGAATTGATTAACAACTTCAATCTTCACAACATCGAGATTCCGGATAATTTAGCCAGTATTCTCAAATCGATTCAAACCAAACCGGTGGAGAACAATGGTTCGAAGACGGAGAGTGTCTCTGCCACCAGGGACAACATATCATCCACTGACAACATGTCTTCCTTGGTCAAGTCGGACAGCCAAAAGTCACCTGCCAATTGTACGTAAAAAACGGCGAAAGAGCCGCCGAGATCAAACTCAAGTTAATTCGAAGCTTTATGCAATAAATTCGAATTGAATCTAGCGAAAATTTAAAACTTCCGAAACAAATTAACGGAGAATTCGAAGGTTTATTCACAAAATTCGAACTGAATCGGAATAAAATTTGAATCATAACACAGAAGGTTAGATTCGAATCGGTTAAGGATTCGAATCACAACAGTGAAAGTTAGATTCGAATCACAACAGCGAAAGTTAGATTCGAATCGGTAAAGGATTCGAATCACAACAGGGAAATTTAGATTCAAATCGGTAACGAATTCAAATCACAACAATGGATTCGAATCGGTTAAGCACAGTAGAAGTAGCGTAACTCTCACGGCACAATACCAAAAAATGACAAAACATAGAAAACCACAACCATATTATTCATTAATTTTAGATCAGAGATTTTAGGTCAAACAAAAAATAACATAACCTTTATCCTTTAGGCAATTCAGACATTGCGAAATCATCTTCAGATCCGAGGATCCGAATCAAGCAAGCTGCACTGCAAGACCAAGACATGCGTAAGCCCACAGTGAGCGCAGTGGCCAACTCGGAGCCTCCCAAACTATCCCAGGACGAGCTTTTGCGCAAGATGGCACAGGAACAGATGGCGGCCTTGGCACAGTTTGAGACAACTCCCAAGTCTTTGGAACCAGTGGCCTCGGTGGCACCCACCGTGGATCCCTCGGTGATCAACGTGGACTCAGCAAGTGCAGCTCCCTTTCTATCACCTCCCCCTGCAGAGCCTCCTGTCCGAGTATCTCCTGGTTTCTCCTTTACTGGTATGGTGCCCAGTGAAACGACCAGTCCGCCACAACCATCCTCTAACTTGCCCAAGATTAGCTTCAGCTGGAAGAGAAAGAAATAACCCACTCTGGACTCACTTCACTTTTCGACTCGATCTCTCTATCTCTTTCTTCCTTCAAGCGACCTACGCCTCCTTATCTCTTCACTTGTTTCCTATTTTTCTATTTATTTCTGCTCTGCCATTCATTTTCTGTTTTTACGATTAACTATGTTATCTTTTTTTCATTGTATAATTTTTGTTTTTTTCTCAATCGTTTCGTTATTTTTCTTGTTATGTTTGTACTTACAGATGTACTTACCTCTCTCTCTTCTCTGTACTATTATTCTTGTTTTTTTGTTTGTTATTATTGTACATAATCTAAAAGCCAAACCTAGTTTATCATCATAATTATTATTATATTATATACTTAAACCTAGTTTAAACAAAGTTTTACTTAAGTCTCTTTGAGTTCGACACACCCACATTATACGCAATCTCCTCATTTTGCAAGACATAATCGCACAACTCTTTCCTTCTTCCTCATTTTATCTCTACTTGTGTTGTACATCTCCCTGGCACTTTCATCATTTCAACCATCCATACCTCATTGTGTACTATTCAAATCAAACCAAGAAATATATAAATATTTTGATAACTATCATGATGATTTCATTTATCGATTGTTACCGAATCTAAATTTTATTAATATATCATAAGATAACTATTTTTTATTTAAATGTAGAACACACACTTTCAAACATATATATGTATTTTTGGACTCAAACTCAAACACACATATAAACAATGCTATTATCTCTGATTGCATATAAAATATGTTAATTCTGTATTTTATCTCACAGTAGTGACTGGATTGTTTAAATGTCATGTTTTATTATTATAATAATATATCAACCACAAATCATCATCAAAGATATTTACCATATATAATATTAATAAAATGTAAATCATGCATGATTCATGAATCAATATGACACTTTCGGCTATTTACAGGTGATGAGAAGACTATTTCTCGGTGGGTTTTGCAAGTGTTTTGTCATGTTTTTGTGCTAAATTACCGAATCTGTATTTAATTTGTTAAGTATCGTGCTTTCTTCATTATATAAATAAATATGTGTGTGGTTTTGGATATCACAATCTGATGATACAGAAAAAAAAGTAGTTTCAAAGTGGTACGAGTTGAAGAAAAAAAGGTAAAGAGGCTGGAAGAAAAGGGTTTAACTTAAATGCACCAAGTGAGATGAGTTTGTGTAGTATGTGTGTAATGTGTTCAGTCAAAACTAGGTTGAGAAAAAGTTTGAATTTAAACTCAAAGTTAAGATATTTTATAATAATATAATATAATAATAAAAACAGCAAACTTTGTAATTAAGTTATTTTCATAATAAAACACATCAAATATTTGTCTTTTTTATATGATTATTTATATTATAAAATATCTTAACTTGCAGTTCAAATCAAACAATTTCATATAACCTACTTGTGACATTTGAATCTGTGTTGGGCTATAATGTGCCATGTGTGTTTTTGTTATTGCTTGTGAAATGTGTTTTTTTCAAGTGTCTGTCAAGTTTCCTCATCATAATTATTATCATCATCATCAATTATTATTGACAAGAAATGCCTGTGACGAAGAGTTTTGCATCAGGTTATTACTGTTGGCTTTGTTCTTCTGGGTGGCGTGTTGAATGAAGTGTTTGACCAGGTATTGAAGTGTGATGCGTTTCGGTGCACTCGAAGTGGATGATGCATTCCTCTCGATTCCGGATGCCGAAGATTGCTCGATGTCGCGTCCACTGTCACTGCACTGCCTGCGCCAACTGTTGATGATCTCGAGCAAACACTGGACCAAACCCCAGAGGACGAAACCGAAGACAATCACAGAGATGAAGAAACAGATCATATGCCAGATGGTGTTGTTCACGTAATCACAGCAAATGTTCTCGCCGCAGCAAAACTAAAGTGTCGGGCCAAAACATACAAACAAACAAATAGAGAAAAGTAGAGAAAGAGAGAGTTAGAGAGAGAGAGAGAGAAATGTTAATGAACATGAAAAAGAACCATACCGGGTTTTCATAGAAAAGTGGCCTCAAAAGAAAAGCTTGAAACCGATTTTGCATGTTTAAAAGATTGAGGTTTTTGAAGTTTAATTTATTAATTGACACTTTTAGGCTCATTTAAAAACAAACAATTTAAGCTGCCTTTGTTGGGGCAAAAGTCGCGTTGGGAAAAGTTGAATGGGGAAATGTCAGGCAATCCCAAATTGACAATGGTTTTATCAATATCCAAAACTCAAAATAGTGAAAAATAAACGATTTTAAGTGTTTTTTTACAAAAAAAACTTATTCAATTTTATTTAGAAATTTTATCACTCTACCCGATTCTTATTTTTCAAAAACTTCCTACTATAAATAAATAATGTCGAATTTAGCCAAAAAATTGATTTTTAGCTTTTACTCTGAGGCTACTTTTCTTTGAAAGTCCGGTATGGTTCTTATTGCAAATTATTATAAACAAACAAACCTGCTCGGCACTGCAATAGTCATGATCGCAGTAGTAGGCGTTGACCTGTACCGGTGTCACCAGAAGCACCAGTGAGATCATCTGAAGTATTAGCAGAAAGGTGTGACAACGCAAATGGCTCGACATTGTGACCCTACTACAACGTTTCACTTGCTTGGCAGAGAAAACAAAGGAAGAGAGAGAGAGAAAGAGCTAGAGATGTGGCGCGAAGCACTCAAACTATATCATCAAATATAATAATATAAAAAATACATATAAAGATGAGTTCACTGAGAGTAAGATAGATAAAGAGAGAGAACTTAAAAGATCATAAAACTCATCGTCATGAGATATATACAGTATATACCTTTGAGCAAGTGCTACCGAGAGAATGGCATCATCATCATCATATTATTATTATGAGTTGTATTTGTTTTGATGGTAGTGGTAGAGTGATGATGAGCAGTGGAGTTATTGCTCGCGATGGCAAACTTGAACTATTTTGCACTATACTACTATTAATTGAGAGATGGTGTGAAGAAGAGAGAAAAAAGATTTTCGCTTAGATCATCCGATTGATTGATATTCTTTTGCCACACGATGATTATTATGATGAAAAGAGGTGAGAAGTAAAGTAGTCGCACAATACGCGCGTGCTGGTGCCAACACGAATATAAATAACAAACTGACTCTCAATTTTACTGAGTAGATGAGAGAGAGAGAGAGAGAGCTCCCTGCTGTGCTGGATGGTGTGTGTTACAATGTCAAACAACAACAGCATCACCTCTTACTCTGGCATAACCGCGAGAGAGAGAAATTGAGAGAGAGAGAGAGAGAGAGAGAGAGAGAGAAATTGAGAGAGAGAGAACACTTGGAGTGAGGGATGCACGCTCATGCGCGCTCACTTGATCGATTTTGTACCCAAGGATGAGAGTCAAACCAGAGATACAAACCAGAACAAGAACAACAAGAAAGTAGAAATGAAAATGAAAATGAGATGACATTTCCCAATTAGGAATCGGAGAAAAGCTATCATCATATGAAAAAGAAGAAAGTAGAGTTGTCAAAGTTGAACTTACCAATTGCAGTTTATTATTATTATTATTATTATAATTTCTAACAGAACTCCTAAGGCTCAGATTTGACTACTTGCTTAACTTTACCAAGTTTCTACAAGTTTCTCTCATTATCCTAATGATGATTCTTTTTTTCGAGGAATTGACTTTTCTTCTTTATTAGTTTTTGCTTGTGGTAAAAAAATATTTCCATATTCAAAATTTATTTTTGCCACTGCAATACTACTTGATATATATAAAATCTTCTTTAGAATAGGAAGAACATCATTACCCAGTTCCAAGTGAAGAAAGATATAGTGCTTAGTTTTTAGCCAAAGAAAATATTTCCTTAAAAAAAGAATATATTGCACCATATTATCTTTAATGCAAAAAATATATATTTTTATATAAAGTATATACTACTGTATAGAAAATAATTATTTCAGAAAAAAACATAGAAATAACATGATATAAAAGATATAAAATATTTAAATATAAAAATTCATGATTGCAAAAATAACGAACGCTGATTGGCAGGTGTCACAAGGTGTGTGTGTAGAAGAAGCTCACATGGCGAAACCACCGGAAACTTGGATAATGTTTCCTGTGACGTAGGAACTCTTCTCCGAGAGCAAGTAAGTGATTGCATCTGCCACCTCTTCCGGTTGTCCCATCCGACCGAGTGGGGTCATGTAGAGAATGCCCATCATTACTGTGGGAGAAGCACAAAAGGGTTACTATTAGTACCAGTTCAACATTGAAACACATGTTTTACTTTTATTCAAAAACGGAGGCAAAGCCTCCAAGTTCTAACTTGAGTTAATTCGAAGGGTTATGCAAAAAAAATTCGAATAAAATTAAGCAAGAATTGGAAAAATTCGAATTCCGAATCAAATTGACGGAGAATTTGAGGATTTATGAACAAAATTCGAACCAAATTGAAATAAAATTAAAATCATACAGAAAGTTAGATTCGAATCGGTTAAGGATTCGAATCTCAACAGTGAAAGTTAGATTCGAATCGGTAACGAATTCGAATCACAAAAACGAAAGTTGGATTCGAATCGATTAAGCACAGTGGAAGTAGCGTAACTCTCACAGTACAAAAACGTGGGTGGCAGAATAC
>WURS02105498.1:0-23319 GCA_011762765.2 Rhinocypha anisoptera | reverse complement strand
ATTTTTACTACGCACGATAAAATTTTCGTACAATGTCTTTCTGTGATTAAAATTCACTGAAGAGGCCGTCACCTGGTAAACTCTTCGGCCTTGAATACCTAGAGGGTCCTGATTTACTGCAATCACTTTCTTGTTTTGAAGAATAGCCTTGAACTCAGAGCCAATATTTCGAAGATCATTAGACATAATTAGAGGTGATGCCATAATTGACCACATAGCCATTTGTGCTTTGCTTTGGTCCTTGCTTAAACCATAGTTTCCGATTATAAGCTGAAATATAATGGATGCAATTAATTAGAATCACTTACTGATAAGGGTATGGGTTACTTAATGTTAAGAAGTTTAGTACAACATCTTACAGGTCAAAATTTTAGTGTGAAATGAATATATTTTCTCAACTGGAAGGGCTGTTCATTAGTGTGATCATAATTTTTTATTTCAATAATATATTGTGCATAAATTTAATTTTTATGTTATTCTGTTAACTTAATGGGCATAGTATATGTGGTATATCCCTAAAAAAATTGAAAGGATTAAATCTGTATTTTGAGGGGATTCCATGATACATCAAATCTATCTATCCAAATATTACTTAAATATAGATTTTAAATGTGCATGCAGTAATGCTAAGTGCATGACAGAATGATCAATCATAACATACTCCTATTAACTCTTGCTGTGAAAGCAACCATTGTGAAACAATGTATCACAAAATAACACAATAATCACATGCCCCTCAGCTCTGTTTAATGTGCACCTGGCCTTATTCTCATCCAAGTCTCAAGCTAGAACAATAGCTATGTTAATTTCAAAGGAATAGAGTCATTAATATAGAGTGATTTTACATTTATTCTACTTCATCACATCATGATTGAGTACTTACTGTTGTTGCAGGTAGTAACAAGGTATATTTCCAATCAAGGAAAGTAGAAAAATACTACAAATATAGTAGCAAGTTGAAGTGTTGGTTTGAGCACATCTTGAGCTTACTATCAACCCAAAAATTATGGATACCCGGGTTTAAACTTCAGGTACAAGGAAATGACCCAATCAATCACAGCATACATGATACTGAATTTAAGCTTACTTTATTTCACCTTGTATGTTATCAGACAAAATTTCTCATCTTGTATTTTGAAATGTTATTTTACCATAAATAAATAAAGTGCTCTTTTTTCACTTTCTTGCATAAACCTTCAACTTTAAACCTAGGTAAATCCACAGTAGAAATACTTACTAGCACCAGACTTTAACAATATCTAGATTAATTCTTTATCAATAGGTTTTCTAACTCTTATGCTCCTTAAATTAACGCAAAAGAAGTTGCTGTAAAAAAATGTAAAACAACTCTTTCTTGCCACTGGGTGGCTATCCGCAATCAAAGTTCTCTCCAATGTAAATCTCTTCTTCATTGTATGAACAAGCAAGTAATTCTAAAATGTTGAGTTTTGAATGGATTTATTACTGATTTTTATTTGTGTGCATTAACAAAGCTTTGGAAGACAAGAAAAATGCAGACAGTTGGTTTTTTAGGTATAGCGTCACTATGGTCTCCTTCTGTGCCATGCCCACCACTCCAGTGTCTGACAAATAGCAAATGTTAAAGCACCGCTCCATACCTTAAGCAGTATGTAATATTCCCAAATTGTAAGGAAGGCCAAGTTTGTCCATGTCTTTGCAAAAGAATGTAGTAAAATATTTGGCAGAATGGTTACAGAAAGAAAAATTCACGATATAGGAGGAGGAATGATGTAGAAAAAATTAACGTGCAATAAAACAAGGAAAAATAAAATATTTTTGTAATACATTTTGTATCTTCATTCCAGAAATAGCATTACAACTTGCTTGTGGTATACATTTCCCTTTCATTGTATGTGCATTACAGTTGCTCGAGGGTCTTAAGGAAAGTGTACATATTTAAAAACAGTATGATGCAAGATACCTTCGAAATAAGACATGAAAATATGCTTTTTTATGAAATTTATTATTAGACCTTTTGAGGGGGTCAGAAGAGACATCTTTATCCAATGTCTTTAATCAAAAGAACTTTGGCTGATGTTGTCACCAGGGTCCAGGTTCAACTCAGTAAGCAAAATGTGTGAATGACAATTTGCTATAGGATTCTGAGATAAGGGTTCCGCATTGACCATTTTAGTGCCAGTGAGCCAATGTTTTTAGCCCTTGGGGAATGTGCAAAAAATACCACTGGTTGATCCAACTGTCATTTTTAAATAATTTTTTGTGAATTGCAGAGGAAGGAAAAAATATAAAATATTCTGCTTACCCTGTTATGGGTTTGGAGTGTAAAAAAATAAATTAACAAAATGGACTAATATTAACACATATTTATATCTGAAAACATAAAAATTCATAAAAATAAGCCCTGAATTGTTAATTAATAACATGTAATGGATGACTATAAAAGGATTAAAATAAATATTAGGAATGGGATGTATCCCTATTCCCTACATTGGCCAGATCAAGAAATCCATATTACATAATTAAGTACCTGAAAAATTAATTTTCTAAACTAAGAATAATTCTTAATACAATGTAGATTTTATATGAGAAATAGAGGACAAAGCAAAATCTGTGTAATTAAATCTGGACTGGAATACAAGTTAAATCCAGATTTAATCCTTCTTGTGCTTGTAAGGATGTTTCATTGCCTGGACTTCAGAATTGCATATTTGGCAGCCATTCCAATTATTATAATAATACCTTTATTAATGGGTTCATGATTTATATCAATTATCAATATTTCTCTACAGAAAATTGGCAATGTGACAAAAAATTAAACATATAAAGCAATGCATACAAATGTATATAAGTGTGTGTGTGTTACTGAAAAATTAATACTATACCATATCTGGGTCATTCCAATGACCAGGGCCAGCATGAGGAATTATTTCATCTTGCTTGCTGGCATAGTAGTCAATTATACCAAGAACATCATCCCAGGAGTCTTGAATGTCACCATAATTTCTCCACAAATTACAGGTCTTGATGATGGCATCATAGTCAGGCTAAAGAAAATAATTGATAAAATTAGAGCAAATCATTGTGCAAATAGTAAGTTTCTGAATTACTCTAAAAAATTTAAGAGCTGGTAATATAATAAAGACACTACAACCTAAATACAAATATGCATTCAAAGAATGTTCATTATTGATTCCTTTAAAATTATCTGGTGTAATATCTTTATTCGCCATTTCTGCTAACTTCAACAAATCAATCGAAGTTAGCAGAAAGTATTGAATTGTTTATAAAGTTAGAAAAATCATAGTTTTTAATTCAATGATGGAAATATCAGCCATACTAATCTGGTTTAGTATATGCTGTTTTCCTAAAAATATAATTCGTTTATACACAAACAATGCATATGTTTATGTGCCCAAGTAGCAAAATTTTATAAAAAAATATTTTTAAATATATTTCAAAATTATTTTAAAATAATTTTTAAATGATTTTGAAAACATCAACTCTCTCTTTTTATACTTTTAAAATCTTTATTTCATCAATTTAAACTGATTTTAACATATTTTCATCATGATTCATCTGTGTGGAAAATGTCTTGTATGCTATCCCAGAATGATTTCCATAAAGTACTGATATCCATATAATTCTTTCCTGGAATATAATATTAGTTCTATTCGCTGGGTTGTAATTAAGATTTTGCAGAGCAATTCAAAATGTACTTAAAATGATGGAAAACAATTCTTTTCAATCATGTGTCTGTTCAATACAAAATTTATTGATCTCCAAATAATATGAACAATCTTTAACTTAAAATTTTAAATTCATTTAAAAATAATTTTAAATAATTTGCAATAATTTCTTGGAACGAAAAGTTTGCAAAAAAACGTCTCATTCAATTACCAATATGATCTAATGTCTTTTATATTGGTTTTCAACAAATTAGTATGAGATATAGTCATTGAAAAAACAAAGTATTGCACATATGTTTTAAAATAATTTTTAAATCTTGAGAAAATTATGAAAAACTCATGAAATACTCTACCTTATGATTTTTTCTTTTTAAAATGATTTTAAAAGACTTTTTTATTTTTTTTATATTCTTTTGCTCCTTGGGTGACCATTGAATACATAGGCACATGCAAATCCACATATGTTATTTTAAGTATTAACATATATGAGTAATTTTTTCAAATACACTTTTACACAAATGGATTCACCATATATTGGGGAGGAGGAGTTTACTGTTGGGTGTGATCAAAGGTACTGTAAGTGGAAAAATGAAGAAATGAAGGATAGCAGAAAATGAAAGTCATAAGAACATGTAAAAGTACATATGTCACAATGACATAATATGGAAAAATAAACACACAAGGACCACAACCATTAATAACACACACTGTTAATACCAAGGTCAGACATAGAAAATGGAAGAAGATTATTAGCAACAAATGAGATGAGATTAACATAGAGAATCAGTGGGAACATCTTATTTAATAGAGACTGAACTAAGAATATAAAATGATCATGAAGAGTTGACAAGATTCCTTGGAATTCATACTACCTCTCTCTTCAAATGGGAGGAGCATGCCCATATGCTTATAAAGAAAAAATGATTCTCTATCCTATTGCAAATGTTGGAATAGCTGGGGAGGAATGGAAGAAAGGAAAAGGGGGGATGATAATAACATACAAAACATCAAATTGAGCCCAATAGGAAGAAACAAATGTCATGAAATAGAAATTAAAATGTTAACAAATTGCTTGTTAAATAAATTAAAATTATATGTTGGAATGATTAAAACTATCACTCTGTTGGGAAAAATTAAAATGAACTACAAAGTCTCATTCATTCACACTTTCAAGGTTTTCAGAGGATTTCCCACACATTAGGGACCAACAATCACACAGTTAAAAAAATAATTAAAAAATCACTCCCTCACTGGGTAGATTTCAATTTATCCATCTGCCAGGGACCCATAACCATAACAAATGATAAAAATAATATAATAGAAACCATTCACTCTATAACTTGGGTGTGCATTGAATGCAATGACCCACGTGTGTATATTTAGGGTTTATCCCTATGCCAGTGACTGGCAAGTATACAATAATATTAAATAATAAAAATGAAAATTATTCACTCCCTTGCTTGGGTATGCGGAATTGCAGTGATCCCTGAGAGTCACAATCAAGGTTTATGAGGGGTTATATCCTATTACAGTGACCAGAATTAATACAAATTGAAAATTAAATGAACATTAAATAAATAAACAAAAAATTGGAATATATCAATTCTCATCCAAACACACTCACACAGAGTGACCACTCAGACAAGATGAAAGTAAAAGGTGTACCACCTTGTACCTCCAAGGAAGACATGTTTTCAGAGACTAAAGTTTCTGCACAACCTATATGGGATTAATTAATTATACAATCTAGCTGCACATTTAGCTATGTTCAACCAACAACAAAAAATGTCTCAGCATCTTAAAAATGATAATATACCTAGGTTTTTCGTTTTAATATAAAGTAAGACATGGAATTCTTGCCTTAATGCCATTAAATTCTTGGTACACTGGCCAGCTGCAAGAGTAGACCATTGGTCTTCCAGTTCTATTTAAATAGTCACCAAATGCTGGATATCCTGCAATTTTTTCAGTATTTAAGAAATAATCCATTTACTGTTGAAAAAGACATTAGGTTAACCAAAATTGGAAGGATTTCATGAGAAGCCTTTTCCTCTGGAGTCCAGTGTGTAATTCTTAATTTAATGATTTAAAATAATATAAAAATATACAGCACTCCTTGCTTGTTAGTCAGAATGGCTTACATGGGTTTTAAAAATGACTGTGGCATTATTACAACAGTTAAGGGAAGATATATTACATTTTTTTCCACATAAAATTAATATCTTAAGTATTTATTATGGTCTTATTTACCTAAATCCATATCATGCAACTTTGCATAGCAGCCATCTAGCTTAACATAGTCCACACCCCAACTTGCAAAAGTATTAGCATCATCTTCCATGTGGCCAATTATTCCAGGATAACCAGCACATGTGTAGTTTCCATAGTCTTCATAGAGGCCAAACTTTAAACCTTTAGAGTGAATCTGTGTTAGAGGAAATGAAAACAAGCAAATGTTAAGATTCCAAGAATAAAATAATATTATTTGTGAAAAGTTAGTTCCATTCACACAAGGATTTGAAAGAAACATAGTGACAATACATGTATCACAGTAAAAAATTCACTGCAGAACCTGGAAAAGTTTATATTCCTTCAATATAATGCCCATAAATATTTGTAACTCAGACCATAACTGCTCGAAACTACATAAGTTATTAAAAAAAGGAGAAATCATGAAGTGGGTAGAGTGATATAAATGGAAATAGAGGGGGTGGAGGAGTATATGGTTATTAAGAAAGGTCCAAAAAAGACAGCAAAATTAACGGAAGGGATAGTCAAAAGTAATAAGTTGTTGGCATTTGTAATAGTGGAGATGAAAGTGAGAAGTTGGGAACTATACACAGGTATAACTACTACTGAGAACTATATCTGTATGTATATATGAAGTGGGAATTTATTACATGGTGAAAAGTAGTGTTTCCTTGAAGATCCATCCAACACCTATCTGTTCCTGATAATTAATTTATTTCCAATATATTCCACTGTCATTTCAACATAAAAATATAACCAAAACTAAAAGTCTGCTCCTTTACTCAATAACTCAATGACTTATCTATTATAAATAGTAGGTTAAATTGTAATTCATGGATAATTACTGCATAATTTAATATGAATTAGCAAAATGTGATATCATCAAAAAGGTAATTCATATCACAGAAAATTTAAGAGAATAGCATTTTGAATTTTTCTTTAGGTTAAAAGTGAACTCTATCAAGGTTAACAAAAATCTATGAAATTATAGAATGTTTTTAATTTTCCTGTCAATCAAAACTACAAAAAGCCACCAAAACCTGTAAATTTTCAAGTAATGATTCATGTATGTTTCAAGTATGATTCAAGTAATATACTTACATAATCAGAGAGATCCAACATTCCATTAGGGAATCGTGTAGCATCAGGCTGAAGTTTTCCATTCCCATCTCTGTTATGAGCAAGCCAACAATCATCAATTATGACATATTCATAGCCAACATCAGCATAGCCTTCAGCAGTCATAGCATCTGCCATGTCTCGAAAGAGCTTGTCACTGTTAAATGAAGAACAAAATATGCACACAATTAAATGGTGCAAAACAAAGTCTTGGATATGTTACAATTAATCTTTGATGATGAGAATTACTAAAGTTTGTAAATCACAATATTTGACAAATTTTAATGCAAGACACTAAGAAAAATTATGGGTGTAAGATCCCAGGACATCCTCCGGTCATGTGGGGAATGTCTGTCTCACCAGGTGGCAAGACACAGAGATGAATGGCTACAATATGTCTGAATGGCTACAATGTGGCCAATGAGAGTGACAGGGGAATGCTGACGGGGGAAGAGAGGAGGAGGATGGTGGGACAAGCAGCAGTTGGGTTTTGATCATGAAAGCAAGAGCAATAAATCTGTATATTGAGAACTGCTCATTGGTCATTTTCCCTCGGTCCCCTGCTTCTCCTTCGATGGATCCATCTTATGGAAAATCAGCATAACACAGGCAAGATAATATTAATTGAACCAAATCAATTGTGGCTCGACTTGTGAAACCCCATTATGATTAGAGGAAATAAACCTTTGTAGTTTAACGGGAGAATTTTCATTATATCATGACTTGTTTCGTCAAATAGTTGACATCATCAGCCCTGATCTCTGTAATTGCCATATCTCCATGTATTGTTTAACTATCTGTCTTTGCTCTTGAATTCACACAAAAATATCACATAATACAGTACCTAGATGTAACAGTCTGATATATACCATATGCATCAAAGGTAAATTTGAATAATAAGTTGGGTATTTTCAGGCGTTACTTTGTGGAAGCGATTCATAATGAAGTTGAAAACACTTAGGTGTTCAACTTCATTATGTCATAATGCTATCAACACTTAGGTAGAAAACAATAGAAAAAATTTTCATGTGGAAAAACCAAATGTTTTCATCTTCATTGAATAATAAGGTTTTTTTAGGTCAATAAACTTTTTCTGAATTTTGTGATAATCTATCACTTTTCTTAATAGAGTATTTTTGTTTATAGGGTGTTTCGACGGCTATGGTCATTTTGGACCTCTTCAAGTCATAGAAAAAAACCATCTAGACTAACACAACACCCATGCCCTGGCCAGGACTCGAACCCGTGACCTTTGGGTTACCTGTATTCAAAAACCCAAATAGAGCTCTGATAACTACATGAAAGACATTTGAGGTTTACATATTCTAGAGTAAACCTTAATCTTAATTTGTTTCCCAAATGTGGATCTGAATGGATTTCTAATATTAAACTAATCACATCACTTATATTTTATAAGAATAATACCAAAGAATTTAGCTCTGAGACTCTTTCATTGTAGTCAAATACCTACTATAATAATCTGCATTAGTTTATCAATCATGAGAACCCATCACTTAAGTGATTTAATGTAAATTGCACCAAGTTTAAAACACTATATTGTCAACTGTATCAACAGAATGACTTTATCTATCCGTGAATGTTGACTTTGTAAAAAAGATTATACAACTCTAGCTACATTCACAGAATTTTCCCGTTAACATTGTAATATTCCAGTATTATTTTTAAAAATTCCTTTAAAATTTAGTTTTATTTTCACCACAGAGAAAAATAACTCAATAGCAAACTCGCCCTCCTGATAATTTATACAGCTCCCTCTTCCTCCAGAGCTCACCTCCTGATAAACGTATACAGGTGAATTTTTTGCATTGTTTCTATAAAAAAGAAAAACAATCTTAGATCATAGGGTTGGACTATCTAGCTATGCATTAAGCATATTGTGATTGTTCCCATGCATTAAGGTAGTCTGCTGCATGAATAAAGTGAAGCTTTTCACTCATGAAGATTCTGCACGTAATTCAGTAGAAACTTTGTATCAATAAAGCTCCATATGCCCCAATATACACATTAAGATATCAGCTTTACAAAAAACCAAAATGAATACACCAAAGAAACCATAAAATCATATGCTATATAAGTTTTAAATATACCTTATGCATTCATCAGGATATGTCATACAGTCTGTGTTGCAGCGAAACCTTTCCCATGACAACCAACCCATGGGTGGAGTCCTTGCGAGTCCATTTTCTAGGCAAAATGCACCAGACACAAGAAGCAGTAATAATAATGACTGATGCAGTACAGCAGACATCATGTGGTACTACAAAATAAAATGAGTACTTAAGAAAACTTAAGAATTTTTCTGATGGAAAAAATATTGACAAATAAAAGAAGTAAGAAAAAATCACCTCGAAATATTTTATGCATGACTAAATTTAAAAATTCTAATCTAGTGGATGTTCTTACAAAGAATAACACATGAGGAAGCCACATGTTAAATGTATAATTGTTAACTGGACTCAATAATACAAAACCTCATGCATATAGGAAGTATCACACTTGTCCCAAAATACGGTTCAAAACCTCAATATGTTGCCTAGATATAACTATCAGTGAGGCCAAATTTTATTTATATGCAATAATTTTATTTATTTGCAAATTATCAAATTATAATTTTAGAAAATTATAGTATAACACTATGGTGATAATAATTGTATGCAACTTTCTTACCACTTAACTCAATATAACCTTAATATGTTCAGCTCCTTGCTCCGCCTATGCCCTGCTGTTACTATGCACAATTTCTCTGAATGAGACAATAAGCACTAAATAAACTTCCAATCCAATCTATCCAGCCCTGGGAAGCAGAAAAATCAAAGTGATAAGATTAAATCTCTTTAAGGATTAATATGAAGGTCACAAGTCCATACTAAGATCCGGAATACCAAATACATGATGAAAAAAAGGCTACTGCATCTGGAAGTATATACCAGTAAGTAAAAAAGTGTAAGAAGTATCTTACTCCCTGAATAGAAGAGAAACTAATTGTATATTAACATGATACAACAAATATGTCATACATTATCTAATATAACACTTCTTTTTACTTAATAAGATCTCATTATGAACCAAAAAAAATTTACTGATAACACAACAGCTGATAAAGGAGATACTTAAACACCTCTTGATAATGAACATCTTAGAATATGGGAATGACTTAAACTGGTTCTGTTATTACTCCAGTAAAGGAGATCACATAACATTTAAAGAATAACAGAGAAATGGATAAATTTGAACACAATAAAAAGAGGTTTTTAGAGAGTTTCAGAGAATACTGAGAAAAAGAATCTAATACAGTCAATTGAAACCAGTAAAAACCCATACTGCCCAATACTGATGTATTAAACCTATTGTAATTACGATCCCAAACCCTTTGAATTCAATAACTGAGATCCTAATGTATGTATTATGAATTAATTGTCATTTATCATCCAACTGTGCAGCGCACAGAAATTTTATTTTCTTTACAAGTTTGAGTTAGGAAAATAGAATTACAGGAAATATTAGGATTAAAATCTCGATTTGAATCTGAGGATTATATAAATCACTATTGAGCTAAAAATAACATATTGAGTTAAAAATATAAATCACTGTATCTTCTAATGGAAAATGTTGACAGTGGTATTATCAAGGCAGTCAAGTAATTTAAAAACTCAAATAGCATTCTCAATGCCTATTAGGAACACAGGTATAATAAAGTAAGACTTTTAAATATAACCAAAGCAATCAAATGTGTCCTTCATGGTTTGTTAGGACTTAAGTGTCACCATTATGATGTGGAGGGACACCCTCTTAACCTTATAAGGTCATAATTAGAAAACAGTATGTGTCATGGTGAAATTTTTTTCAAATTCTGAGATATAAAAAAATAGTTTCCCAGGCTTTTGTGTTAGGCCATTTCTTGCTATGATAAATGAATATCTCAGTAAAGAGAACTGTAAAATTTCTCACTCTCTCATTAAGATGACACTAAATTTATTACACATTCAAGCAAATTACATAAGAGTGAAAGAGTTTAGTAAAGGAACCTACCTCTGCTCTCAAAAATAGCTCTCTGCAAGTAAATTGTTTTTGAATGCTGATCTGGTTCTTTAAATGATAAAAACCAAAACCAACATGCCAACAAAGTATGTCCAACATGCTATGAGCCAACCTGCCACACTGTTAGGGTTTGTGCTGAACTTTTAATTTCCTTTAAATGACCATACAACAAATGTCAGTAATAAACTTTCCAAAGCACTACATCATATGGAGAATTAAATTAACTCAGGCAAGACATCTTCCCACGTGAGGAACTCGTCTCACTTCATAGAGATTCTCCAGAGAATAACTGTGAATGAAGGTGATCTACTAGTCAGGTTCAATGTCGTGTCCCTCTTCACAAATGTTCCCATTGGAGACTCTGTTGACATCGTCAGGAGACTCACTAATGAAGTAATACCAGAAGATTTCTCAGATCTGGTGGATAATTGCCTACGAAATTCAACCTTTCTGTTGAATGGACGATACTATGAGCAGAGGGAGCCACCATGGGATCCCCTCTCTCCCCTGTCATTGCCAACATTTACATGGAGGACTTTGAAAGAAAAGCACTAGAATTGTGTGTGAAAAAGCCTACTCTGTGGGTGAGATACGTGGATGACATATTCTTCATTGACCCCGCCCCATGGAAAGCAGGAGTTAGATAAATTTATGCAACATCTGAATTGCCAACATCCCTCCATCAAATTCACCACGGAGATAGAAGAGAATGGCCAGCTACCATTCCTGGATGTACTGGTCACCAAAAAGACCAATGGGAAGCTGGGACACATGGTATATCAGAAGAAGACACACACTGACCAATACCTTCTTGCCTCTTCTCACCACCACCCGCTACAAAAACCATTGCTGATAAAAATGCTTATCGACTGAGCATACTCCATCTTGGATGGTGAGTCACTCCCCATGGGAAAAGTGGCATCTGGTTGCTGCCCTCCAGAAGAATGGCTGTCCCAACGAAATGATCCTAAAAAAAAACTGCCTAGAAGGAGAAAAAACTGCAGGCCCTGAAAAGGACCACCAAGGAGGAAAACCTAAACCTGCAGCATACACCATGATTCCCTATGTAGCAGGAACTACGGAGGAGATTGCCAGAATACCACAACAACGCAATGTTATGACATGCTTTAATTGTGTCAATAAGAAGAGTAACATCCTTCCCAAACCTAAAGACCCCATCCCAGACACTGGTTATGCAGGAGTGTATGAAATAAAGTGTAGCTGTGGGAAGTCCTACATAGGACAGACAGGAAGATCTGTCAAGTGTCACCTCCAAGAACACCAGAGAGCCTTGAAACAAACAGTTCCACCTTTCAGCCGTGGCATCGGAACATGCTTGGTTGGAACCTGGGCATAAGGTTAATTTGGAAGAAACTAATGTGATCTCTAAAGAATAACGTTACTATCCCAGATTGATCCGTTAGGCCATGAAATAGCAAAATATCCTGCTAATTTCAACCGGGAAGACAGGTACCAGCTCCACAATATGTGGAAATGGATTTTTTTAAACCCAGGCAATCAGATATCAGCAACTCCTTCAAGCTGCCTATATAAGGATGGCCAAAATAGCAGCAGAATAAGCCTGCCATTGCGAATCATATTATGTAGGGTAGAAACTTATAATCCTAAAAATCAAATATTCACAATTGATTTCTTAGTTTTTCAGTGAGAAAAGGGGTAAAGGAAAAGAAGCAAGATGGTCTTCTACCGTAATCAACAAATGTCTTACTCGCGCAATTAAATGAGCAGGATAACGCGAAAAAGTCGCCGACTGAGTGGTGAAATCATGACGTTGTTTCATAAATATCTTATTCCATCTGGAAACACTTGAGGTTGAGTAATAAGTTATCATAATTCATTTAAAAGGATTGGTGTGAGATAGTAGAATATTAAAAATTATTGAGATAAATTTCTAGACTGGTCACTTTTGCAATATTAATATTATTAATTCATATTTTGAGGTTATTAGCTCTGTTATATTCCGATACCGTTAAAAGTGTTTTCCAGTCCAAGGTAACTTTTGTGGCATCTAATTTGGATATTATCTTCATGAAGTATTTCATTGGTTAATTTAATAGAATGAACCATATGGATTAATCCAAAAGCAAAGAAAGGCTGAGAGTGATGAACGAAAACTTTGTGTTCAAAGTGCAACATAATCTTGTACAAGATAAAGAATCAGCAGCCTAAAAAACTAGTAGAGAAACCAATATACGAGGTCAGAGAGGAGATAATGGCGGTGTAAGGATATTAGTAGAAAGGATTAACATGTTGCGTTTCGCAGTTTGCGTTTCCACACTCACAAAGACGACAAAAGATATAACGAGGATATTAATCTGAAAGGATAAAGGGATGACTCAGGACAACTGAAAGGAAAAACAAAATAAAGGTATGGCATATAGCCAAAGTGAGGACGTTGTTACTAAATAAAACTAGGGGAGAACGCCATTATCATCATAAAAATTTTACTATTTAGACAGCAAGATTCCTAGGGACGAAAGAAAAGGAAGAAGAACGTTATGAGAAGATAATCCCAAGAGAGGAAGGCTTTCTGCGAGAACAAGCCATATATGCAAACACTAACGCCATAATACTTGCCGTGACTGAGCGGCTCTCGGAAACACGCATATGGTTCTCACTTCTCTACGGAGTGGAAACGCGAGAAGTTGCAGCCGCAGATAAAATAAGCTGAGAGCAATAGATAAATGTTGAAAAGCGCTAAATGTTGAAAATAAAATGTATACACAGAAAAACCGAGGAAGAACTGGCTCGAAGAGTAGGCATTAATAAGAAGCTAAGGATTATACTTACAAAAAGAATATGGACACGAACAGGACAAACATTAGGTATTTCATATTCATAATGACAATAAAGGCCAAATTTCAATAGAATAAAGAGTTATTATTGACCCGAGTTTCGGTGTTGGTACACCATCATTAGATTTACAAGTGTCTTACACACTTGTAATTCTGATGATGGTGTAGTATCACCGAAACTCTGGTCACTATCAAAAGTCAAACCCTTTATTCTGTGGAAATTTTGCCTTTCTTTTTATTATGAATATTTCACCATTCCACAACATCACGCCTGATTCTTAATTACGTATTAGGTATTTCAGCTTGGTAAACTCTGAACTGGTTGAAGACCACGAGTATGACATGATAGTTTTTTTCAGGAAGAAGGTGGTAGAAAGCGTTGAAATTAAAAATTAAGAAGGTGCAATCATATTGTAAGGTTATGATTATGATATGATAATGATTATGATAACCTCTCTACCGTCACTACCCAGGTATCTTTTATCTCTCCTAGGAAAAACAAAGGACCGAGACATGACGCCTTAAAATTGCTGGAGATTTTGATATGTGTCATGGAAGACGTTGTCCAAGTTGACGAAGAGCCGGTTTGCAATGAATTTTTCTATATACTGCAACGTCAGATTTAATTTTGCCATTATGCTTATCGGGAGTAAACCAAAAAAACGCAGAACACTTCCAAATTTACGTCTTTATTCTCTCATGCATCATTTCACTCGCCCTCATGTATCATTACTCCCCACTCTCCAGTCCCCGCTAAACCTTCCAAAAATCCCCACTCTTTTCCTTACATAAATACCAAGCAATTACTTTCCAACAATCAATTATCCAAAATTCCACTCCATATTAATAACAATGAAATAATTGGCCAGCACACAACATCAATACAATAGGCCAGACGTTACAATACACATCCTATTCTCTCCTTTTCAACCTTTCACTCTTTCAATAGATAATTGCTCCCGATTTTATTGCACAGTAACTACTAGTTGTCAATGTCATACTTATCCATTTTCGTACAACTCCCAGTCCTTCCCCTCCCTTGTTTCAACCTTTCTTACTTTCCCACTTTCTTATTACCCTGCACCTAACTCCTCTTTCCAGAAACCCCACCCCTCCCCCCTGTTATCAACCGTTTGTTCATATATACACTGATTTTCGAGTGGCCCTTCACCTGACGATAACGCTTTGACGTGGAAAGGGGGTGGCAAACAAATAAAAAAAATCCTGTGGAATCAACAATTACCTTATCTTTTTATCATTAATTATGACTTAATTCCATAAAGTTACTCTCGGAGGGATATAACCTAGGCATTTCATTTATTTTTATTTCTCTAGTAGGAGTCGCCTCTTTTACGTCAGAATTATTTGTACCTTCCTCCCCCTCGGGAGTAAACCAAAAAAACCGCAGCACACTTCCAAATTTACGTCTTTATTCTCTCTTTCCTCACTTCACACTCCCCAGTCCCCGCTATTCCTACACACAACAATCCCCCACTCTTCCCCTTACACACACACAAAGCAAAAACTTTCCAACAATCAACCATCCAAAGTTCTACTCCACATCAACAACAATGGTACAAATGGCCAGTTTACAACATCACAACAATAGGCCAGCGATAGGCCAGACGTTACACCTCATACGTGCATTCAAATAATCCTGTGAAGAGATTATTTATATATACCGTACAATTCCTATAATTACTCCACGCTTAACACACTCCCTTCTAATTTATTCATCTCAACATCATTCTCCACTCCCGATCGGAATCCTTTATCTATCGTTTTATCAATTATGTCAAACAAAATCGTCATATTAAGAAAAAAACATGTATTCCCCTAGTTAACCGTTCATGGTTTCTTTTCTCCAACAATTTTTGTGGTTGCATATTATAACAATTATGATATATTTTTCAAAATTCTGATACTAACATTTTGAAACTGGACGCATAAAAACCTTAATTGAATATCCAATGGAAAATCGATGAAAAGATTAGTAACTGAAAGTAGACGTCATTAATATGTCCGCGTTCACAGTAAAAGGAGAGGGTTAATTTAGTAATGAAATCATATATTGAACATTTTAATACCATAGAGCGTGACTTTCAATTGCCTCGAATCCATCGTTGGAATCCTCAATACACCCATCTCTCGAGAATTCCAGCCCATTTCCCGTCAAGACATAGTCGGGGAGTAAAGACGGTCCTTTCGACTCCCCCAGGGTTAAGGTTTTTGCACTTCGGATTTCCATACCCTTACAGGCAAATTCCTCCCCCACGGCTGTGAGATTCCCATGGAATATTACAAAATCACCACCCTAGGATTCCTCTCGAAGCCTCCCTTCCTTGAGCTTGGAATTTCCTGGCGTGTGTCGATATATATACGTAAGGCCACCTGTTGAAGCGCAGCGTGCTTGAGTCAGAAAATCCATCGGAGGTAGAAAAATCTCACAATATTTCATGGTGTAACATTAAAATTATCACATTTCAAGTGATATTTCAAAAGAATGAAAACCCAAGTACAGTATTACGCATAATAATTTATCATTTTTTCCTCGAGAGCATCAGTTAAGCTTCCCAGTATTCATCTCTACAAATTCAACCGAGCGAAATCCTTTCACGTCTAAATAAAATGACATGTAAATACATCTAAGCCTATGATAGACCCTTATACTTTTCTATACCTTTAAAAGAACAAATAAATCACCTTGAAAACAAAGAATGTGTAAATATCATAAAGTGAAAGTCGAAGAGGCAAATATCAAAGGTAAAGAGAGAGCAAGAGAGAGACACTTGCGAAGAAAAAGGACTAGCAATCATAAGTAAACCATGACCGAAAGTCATAAGGTGGTAATGTGAAGGTGCTGTATAAGTTAAGTATTAGTAAGACATATGACGTAAGATATAAGTAAATATATTTCTTCAAAATAGCTCAGGTTAAGAAGGCAGTCTACATAGCCCACTGCCTTCATCTTAGAAGAGAGGTTATACGCAATTCTTAAGTTTACACAGAAAATAGCTTAATCCACGCAAACTCAATTGGATAACTCGGCGTTATTGCCATTGTGGAAAACTCTCTACATAAAAGCAATTATCAGGCAGTAATTTTGTAAAAGAGAACAGGCAGGAGCAGGTCGAAATCAATGGGAATGAAAAATTCTGAAACAGCAGAAGAATGATGAGAACGAAGATGAGTATTTTCGATGCCAAAAAGCCGAAAATATATTTTCAAAGCATGAATAATAATATAGAGTTGAGTAAACCAGAAAAAGTAAACATACGAAAAGAAATTGGTGAGGAAGATGAAAAAAGCCAATTTCAGACTAACTTTTTCCCCCGTTATTGAACTATGGACCTCCTGCCAGTCTATATATTTATGTATCTGGCTAGATTGGGTAGGTATATATTACTCCTAGGCGGTGGCGAGACGGAGGTGAGGAGCTTGGGAAAGGAATGGCGCATGAATAATGGATTATCTCGGGCACGTCAAAATCAAAGCCAATACAGGAATGAGGGCGAACTGAATTTCATAAGAGCGAGGGGCAAACCAGGGACCGCCGGGAACAAGGCTGCAGGGGGAGTATGTATGGGAGGGAGGGATTTGAAATTCCATGGTTCCAAGAAAGCCATTCTCACTCAATTTTAGCGTTTAGAAGTGGTTTCACACTCACTTGGCTCGAAAGAGGGATCTTTTGAAGTTACGTGGGCGAGCGAGGTGAAGGGGAGGGGAGGGGGTGGTGAGGAGGGAACCAAAGAGGGGGGTAATATGGGTAGGTGAGGGGGGGAGGGGGGAACAGAGTCGGAGAAACGAGGATTTCGCGAGAAATGATTAGCCTCGCGACGGATCACAATGATCTATCATCTCACTTTGGAATCCACCTGCGAGGGTGTCTGACAGGGAGAGGTAGCTCAAAGACCTGCCCTGATGACTAAATTTTGAGCTTCTCGCTGCGACCAAAAGACCTCCACGTGGAAGATGAGACGCCCACGCGCTGCTGCAGAGAGTTTTTGCCTGTTATTGAGAGTGGATTCAATAACGTCCAAAGTGACAAGAGCGACAAACTTATTGAAAATCTCTATGAGGATTAACGGAAGTCAAATTCACATAGGTGATTAAACACAGAGTGAGATCCATGCAAGAAAAATAAAAGCGTCAGGGGATCATCAGTTGGGAAAAATTGTTTGTGGAACTACATTTTTTTTTAAATATTTTCTGTTTTTGATATATTTTCGTAAAGCAAAAATGTTGTTCATTGAATTCCTACTAAAAACTGAATAATTCAAAATGAAATAGGAGTGAATACGCATGTATGTATATCACGAATCTCTCTTCGTATTTCTCCGTCAAATACTTAGTTCAACTAACATTATTTCCTATAAATAGTTGCTTCATATGACAGTAAGCCATTTTTCCGGTCCTCTCTTTTTCTCTTCATCTATCACTAGCTTTAAAACACCAAAATAACGGCACTTCCATTTGTTTGTTTTGGAATTCAATTACTTTATCACAAAAAAAATCCAATCCTCCTGGACCACCGACGTACGATATAAAATTTATCTCCAAGGTTGTACTATACATCCATCCTCTCCGCACGGGAGTTCCTCATTACGTCTTCAATATTCACTGAAACTGTGGCGATATCATCGGTATGCTAATTCTTTCCTCACATACCCTCATATCACCTCAAATCTTTTTCTTTGCCTCCATTATTGCTTTCTCGGTGTAGACTTTTAAGTTCACTCGCAATATTACGCATCCGCATTCCATTTATTTCCTTATATTTGCTTTATCTTGAACTTCAACTCATTTCATTTCTACCAGCTACCCTTTATAGTACATCTATCTTCTGTCATTGAAGGTCTTCTAGAATACCTGTCTGATCTCCAATTCCGTATTGGCGAAATAATTCTTTATAGAGTATCAAATCACAGGAGCCATACCTAGCCTTCATTCATGCTGTTCTCTATTATGGTACTTGCCTTGCACCTTTTCTTCTATATTCAAAATGTTCTTCCCGTATTTGAACCTGCATGGACATATTTAAAGTAACAGATGTATTATTTTTTAGACTTATTATAAACTGATGAAAGAATTTTTGTAAATCTACTCTTTCACCCATGTATAATTGCCAATGTCTCGGATTTCCTTACACAAATATAATGAAGATAGTAATTATGGTATCATATGCGCGATTACTCTTCGTTAACTTATAAAGGGTGGATATATTTAATAAGCTTTGGCTAGGATAATAACTAATATATAGTCCTGTTCTTATAACAATATATTTAAAAATACGATGACTTTATTCATATTAAAAAATTATTGCCATAAAATTATGTAAAATATGATTTCCCGATATATAAAATAATTTATATTAAAATTAAACTTTTTCAGGGTACATTCTGAACAATTTTCCCGGAACCCTTAATCCCTATGGTAGATAAAATAGAATATGGAAAAAACGCTCTTCCACTCAAATCACTTTTCAACACAGAATACTGTGGACACTTAAAGAAATAGGCCTCTTACAAACGTCTACAAAATACCCTGCAAGCCGCCGCAAGGGCGTTTGACAAGGGATGATCCATCACCAGGCACGAATTCATGCTGGAAACATACATATAATTCACATTGAAAAAAACTTCTTACATTCAAAAAGTTCATACATAAAAAATACATATCATGCGGGAACACATTCAATTACCATTTAATTTTTTTAAACATGAAAAATTAATAAAAAACATACATATACACATTAGATACCCTAGCTATTATCTCCGAGATTGTGATCATATTATTTTGATCTCTCAGTGCACGAGGTAAAAAAATTACATTTTATAGCTATTTATTCAAGAGTCTATATTCCTGATTTTATACACGTGGTCTGATCTACCGTAGTATGCCGGGGTTTTAATATATTTTTGATTTCTTTGCTGAAGTGATCTCCCTGAAAACTGAATAATAAATTTGAACAGTACTTTATCATTCGCTCAGCAAGTATACTGTATAATATCTAAAATTATAGATATCCAATATATCAATTGTTGCTCGTGAGTTATCAGAGGCAATGAAGTTTTCTGTTGACACGTCTGAATGATTGGGAAAATATACCATTGTCCTAATGATAAGCTACTAATTAATATGACATGAATGTAAATGGGATGCTGCAAAACGATATGTATGAAGGTACTCGCAGGATGGAAGATAGTGAAATCTATGCCGCTGCTTTTTTCTTGAAATCCCACACCCCAAATACTGCATGAGATTTCAACATTTAATCCTGTTTCAGCGAAGGGCAATAAATTCATATCATATCAATCCATATCGAGTGAAAGCAAGTTTGAATCTGGACATCATGAATTCAAATCAAGCAAGAAATACATTAAAGTTAAATATTTTTCAGCTATTCCTGTCACGATAAAGAATCCGAGAAAACATGAGAAAAAATTATCGTTTATTTAATGAATGTCAATGAATATTCCTGTAAAATGTCTGTAATAATAATGTCTGTAAAATGCTTCTTCCAAACCCGCTCATTTCAAGAAACATTCTTCCCCGGTTTTTCTCTTCAGTACCAGAAGTGCCGTTATTCGACGCACCAAACCATAAACTGAATCATTACTTCTTCGTTAGAAATTAAGGGGAAATGACAATGAATGAAATTTTAAAAATGCAAATATTAAGAAAATAGAGGATTTTCATTAGCAAAAATAATCTACCATGCATGCGCTATCCGCCGTTGAAAACAGAAAATCATCTTTTTTCCCTCCTTCTCTTTCTTGGGTTGAAATATTTATTGCACGTTTATTTGTATTATTAGTGGTATAGAAAGAAAAGTTAACCACAACATTTAAAATACAGACTGAATTTAGACCATATTTTTGGAGATCAAAGTTTCTCTTAGCGCCCATAAAATACACTCAATAGTTATGTATGTTCAGTGTCAGGGCTATATATATGTATATATATATTTAATATAAGTTTTCCTGTAACGTTATCATCATTGAAAACGAATATTCCTATTTTAATTGCGTATTAATTTATTGTGGAAATACATTAGGTAAAACTTTCATCATAGACGTCCACATATTCAATTCATCTACGTAGTTTGAAGCAATCACATTTTATTAAGTGACATTTGTTTCCAACTCATATTAGTATTCTTCATCTGTTATTATACGAAAAATACATGGGGACATAAGCAAAGTGCTGAACCTATTGCAATACTTAAGGTCAGATACTCTATATCTTATAGCGTATCCGTTAAATATTGAATTACTCGAATGAATTGAATAACGCATTCTTTTTATGCGAAATTTCATGTAAAGATGGAATTTTGTGTAAAAAATAAAAATGTTCTTTGTTTCTAATAGTCAAACAAAAAATTTACTACTAGGTCACTTCATATTTCATCCTAGGAATGGAAATTACGTATATTTCAAAGAAACCATGAGAATGTAAAAATATCAAATATATTTTCCATTCTGTCATACCGGAAATATTCTCCAAAGACTTGTAAAAAGTTTTAATGCTACATCTTTATGTCGTCTCGATTCCTAATTTACGAGATTGGAAAATACAACTTTCTGCTACTGTTATCGTTAAATTTCCATAATAACTGAAATTAAATCCTAGACATTCCGTGAGCGCAAGAGGAAAACTGAGCAACAATCACATTTCATTTAGGTGTCTCGGGAGTACATTTGTGAATAAATCAATAAAGTATAATCAGAGTTCAATAAATATTATAAAAATACGTTTGCACTAATATCGTCATTACTCTTCATATCAATATAATGATATAATTCATGGTAATAGCAATTCAACCAACTAATTTCAAGAAAGTTATCTTCTAAGAAACCTGTAATTTTATAAGTTAAGTCTAAGAATTTAAGTGTTGTCTTATAGGAAAGACTAGAAAGATGTGAAATTTTTTCTATGGAGGGATCAGTAAATAACAGATTAAGAGAAGTTATTCTAAAACACCTACGACTAAATGCGTTCACCCTAACCTCATGGCTTGTCGCTGGAAGTTATCTCCCACAATATATCCGTGTAGCCCCTTTAAACAACCTTTTCTCTTAAGACCTTATTCTCTCGGGCTAAAATATCTCCCCTACGAAGGAGATATGGTGAGCGCTGATCCCCTTACACCCCTCCGTCACGTATTCCCTTTCTCACCTACAACCCTCGCCCGTCTCGTAAAAATGTACGACGTGCTGGTCAGAGATCGCCCGAGACTACGCGCTGGGCGTGTGGAGTCCCAGTGGAAAAGCAACGGCAGCAGGCTCGCCATAAAATATTACTAAAGATAAAAAAAGCGTTACAAAGAAATTTAATGTTTTACGACCATATTTCAAGAAAGATTTATTTTGCCTTCAAAACGATGACCCTCTTTTGTTTCCCGTTTTTTCGAAGCAAGGGTCCTTAGCGATGGAATGACGGATAGCATCGTAGCACGACAACCATACCGGATATCTGAGAGCCTCAGACTATCGGATAATTTCGTATGTAGGCATAATTTTTAATGTAGTATTATATACTCGATACCATGTTTCATTAATAGGGGTCGATTAACCAATATCAGGTCTAGAATAGTAAAGTAATATTAATAGGGGTAGATTGACGAAGTAAGCCGCTCAAAGAATAAAAACAGAATCGTTAAACATAACGACAGTTATATTATAATATGTAGCATAGTTGTAAAACTATTGAGCGAAGGAACACTTCATCAAGTCCTAATGATGACGCTTTAGACGTCGAAATCCGGGTTGTATTAGTAAATTTTATTGCGGTTTGTAAAAATCTTATAAGAGTAAAATTACGATGTGATATGATTCTAAAAAGCCGAATCTCAAAAAAATCACCTGCCTGACTGTGACATGACGTTTATTTTTCAAGGAAGAATATTTTTAATTCGATCACCAGCAAACAAAATATAGGTTCTGGTCCGGGCACTTATCGATCCAAACGAACACTATATAAGGAAGCCCGATAGGTAGGATTAACTAACCGTATTCACGGCGGCGCATCCTTTCTTAACTAATTTAGATGTAATCCATGACATCACGACGCCCGCCTGGCCAGGAGGTAGCGCATTGAGGAATTTCGATCGAAGCGTAGGCTCTGAGGGACTTTGATGCGGATTCAAGGAGAGAGGGTGATTTTCTGCCCGGCCCCCGGTGCACTTGGACGTTGGTAAATGGCCGAGGGACTTGGTTGATGAGGGCACGCTGGGTCGAGAGGGTGGAAGAAGGGGGAGGAGAGTTGGGAGAAAGGGAAGGAGAAGGGATTTTAGAGAAAGGGATTGAGCGGCTGGGGGGGAAGGCAGGAGATAGAAGATAGAGGGAGAATCTATCAAAATCCTCGTATTTTTTTCGCGTTTATACTGACGATTTATGGGAAAAAGT
>WURS02105177.1:0-23329 GCA_011762765.2 Rhinocypha anisoptera | reverse complement strand
TCTCCTGAGTATATCACCCTGTATTCGTCGCTCCAGAAGTCTCCCGCCCCAGCCCACTTGATTTCACTAACTCCTAAGATGTCTATTACTAGTCTGGTCATCTCTATCTTCGCATTCTCAAGCTTGCTATTCACTCCAAGAGACCACATTCCTATCCTGCATTTATCCTTTTTGACTGATATACCCCCCAGTAGTCCCCACCCGGAGATTCGATTGGGGGACTATTTTATCTCCGGAATATTTTACCGGGAGGAATGCCATCACATCATATATGTGAATGCAGGGCTGCATTTTCTAGGAAAATATTTAATGTGGTAGTTTCCCTTCACCTTCCGCATCGCAGTACTGAGGCCGATTCTGTGAACTTCACTCTTGTCCGCAGCTATGGCAGTTGATGCCGGACCGATCCTCTTGATCTGCGCCATCAATGCCCACTGGTGACACTGCTGCCTTCCACCAGCTGGTAGCCACTGCATCCTATGCTGTTGGCCACTCAATGGCTCATCTGCCTTTTTATAGGTTATTTCCCACCCCAAGGACAACAGGGTGCCCTGCCTCCACTCGCTCATCCACCCTCCATAGATGCTGTTGGCACTTGGAGGAGGGGATGCCCTTAACCCGGGAGAAAACTCAGTCCCTGTGCTCGTTAGCTACCTGTTAAATCAAGTGTTGCCCCCTCTCTACCACAGGGAGGTGAACATCAGGAATTTCTCTTCCTCGAGGCTAGGACCATGTTGGCCTTTCCTAGTCCCTCTGGTACTTTTAGAGAGAGAAATCTTTTGATACATGTCATTTATACCTTTCTGAGTATTTTTTAAAACCAATGTTTACCTATTGGTCCTGTTATTATAATCATGTCCATATGATCTTTATCTGGTTCACAAAGTCTGTTATTTTTCATCACATTGATTACTTTTTGAACTCTAACAAAGTTTTTCCTCATTTAACCCTTCTTTTTAATGTTGTCCATTTGATCATCTCTTGGCTAAAAGCCTTAACTCAAGATATTCTTTGATTTGACTGATATTTGTTCCCATTCTAGGGCTACCTCTCAAGTTACTGTAATTGGTTAATGAAAGGGAGAGACAATAGTTGATGACAAATATAAATCAATCAGCTAAGAAGTGTCAACCATGGTAAAAAGCTTATAGCTGATTACCTATGGCATTAGGGTAGAGACAAGCACAGAACTTACTTAAATTTCTATTGTTTTTTCTTACAAAACCTCTATTTTTAATTGTCCAAGAAAACTCCCAGCTGAATTTTCCATAGCCACTCCTTAGAGTTGTAATAATGGCCAACCATGGCAGTGTGGGAGGGAAATTCCTCTGGGAGAATAGAAGGTTGGTAGCACTACCCAATTGATGGAAATGTTGAAATATAAGTAGACATATAATCACAGTGAGACATGTGATATAGATCACCAATAAATGTCATTACATGTTAAACAAATAGAAAGCTCAATTTATCTACAGGTTATGATTAATTCTCCTTAAATTAGTATGTTTTCACTATGCATGGAGAAGTGTTAGTATTTCTCTTCTACCCAAAATATGAAATGACAAAGTGATACCTCACAAAATGATTTTCCAAGTATTTTCTCAATGTCTGTTCTTCTCACATGGATCAATGGTGTTAATGTTTCTTTCCACTGCCTGAAATTTTATTCAAAGTTAGTGTAATCAGAAGTATGTAGAGTAAAATAACTGCAATGAATCAAAATAGAAACATAATGGTATCACTTGGCAAATTGCATCTATGATAGCATCCATGCTAAGTAAGTGACATTTTCTCAAACCAAAAGGAAATATTGAGTGACAGTATAGCATCAATATTTTACTTTTATGACAACTATATTGATATAAATAATTAAATGTCATATGTTGAAACCTCATTCAGAAACCCAGGAATTAACTTGTTCTAACAAATTATAAAACAAACATTTTATTCATGATCTAAAAATTTCTGCTAAATCATAGTCTTATCTTGTATTTGCAAATGTAAAAAGGTGTAAATATTAGTTAAGATGGGAATAATATTGTCCATTGAATCTCTTCTTAACTAATATTTATCTTGTATTTACAATTTTGAAATTACCCATGATTTATGGAATTAACGAAAAAGAAGTTGAGCATAATATTCATGCTCTTAGGCACATTAATGATTTTTGTAATAACTGACAAAATACACAATCAGTGTAAGTACCATATTTACATGAATCTAAGATGATATTTTTTTCCCTTCAAGACTTCAGAAGACTAGGGGGTCATTTATCAATGGGAAGAAAAATCCTTGATTTCAAGTGGCCAATATCAGTACATTGGATTCAGAACAATGTTACAAATGAGCATTAGTTTTCCACAGATTAGATTTTTTTCTGTACAGTTGCAAAAAAGATCCTAGATTCGTGTAATTACATAAATGTCATCATAAATTAAATGTTTATGTTTAGGTAAAACTTTCAAATAATTGATAAAAAGTGTTGTGTCATATAACTGGATTTCTGTAAAAGAGAGTTTTTTATGTTTTAGACAGATTTTCTTGATACATGCTGTCTCAGGGAGAGAGTGAGGGTTCAAAGTCATTGTCTTAACAAATCAAAATATGAATAATTTATGTCATCTTATATCCTGATTTTAATTTCTGTGAATTAAATTTCTTTGGTTGACACTTTCCTTTTAATTTTCTCCTAGGAACATCAGTAATGTTTTAAAAAAAAGGCTTCAATGCAGTCATAAAACCGATCCCTGAAGTTCAATGCATTAAAATAGTCAACTAACCATCATTCACTAACTGCATTACTAATAGATTGATGGTTTTTAAAAAATAACTTTTATAATTCCACAAATAATGTAGAATTATAAAAGTTATTTTTTAAAAACCATCAATCTATCATGGATTTCCACAAGGTGACGGCCTCCACAGTGAACTTTGCATTACTAATATCATGCACCAAAATTTTGCAATTAAACCATTGCAGCCATAATTTTTCTACATAATCTTCTTTTCACATGAAGGATGACAGCATCAATGTGACAATATTTTAGTTAAGTTGCAGCAAATTCATGCATTATAAATATTCATGCACCATCCATAGAATTATGAAAGAAGATTAAGGAGTAAAAATCAAACTGGTTTTCAGATTCAGCTCTTAGGGCTACCTTCCCTAAGATTAATTGAAGTAGCTGGTTGCCTGGATATATATGATGAAAAATAGCTGACACTGAATATAATCAAGCAAGATCGCATTTAAGAGACGTACAAGTGATCAGACAGGTCTTTGAGATAAGTGCTTGAAATTAAAAGCAATATTAGCATACATAGTCCAAACCATTATTAAAACCCACACCTTTCCCCACCCTATTTCAGGTCACCAATTTACCTTTACCTTCCCTTAAAAAGCCAAGTCACAACAGTAACTGGACAAAAATTTTAGTAAACTACTGCAACTCATTGAAAATATTGTCCATTTTAATTCAATAAAATTTTGGCAGTATTCAATCTTAAGCTTGGGTTGAGGGTTGATGGGTTAGAACAGAGGTCACTAACTTGAATGATGCATGACAGAGTGCGAAATCTAAACAATCAAGTCAAGCAGGACACTTCCTTTCCCTGTAATATCTAGATTTTTCAAGAAATGCCTGTTTAAATAACAGCTTAGGGTTTGTTAGAAGTGCAAGGAGCATCACCTGGATTTGCCCCAAGACCCTTTGGTCTAAATATCCAAGCACTCAACCTACTGTGCAATCACACCGTCATAAAATTACATTCACTAATAAATCATGTTGTTCATTATCTTGTAGGAAATCATTTGCATCAGTAAAATAAAAGTCCATTTCACTATGATGTGGCATTAGAAAATATATGTGACCTGCAAACTGCCTGTTACAATGAGAAAGAAATAGAATTCTTCTTTAATTCTAATAAAATAATACATAGAAAACTCACCCTCAGCTCCTTTTTCCAGGGAAGCCTTTTCTTCAGCACCTTCAGCAGCGTTCTTTGCTTTTCCTTGGGCCACTTTCTCATTCGTCTTCCCAATCATCTCAGCTTCATAAGCCCTGACTGCACTCAAATCCATTCCAATCCATTCATCAACCCATGCAAAGGCTTGTCTGTGACCAAGCAAGAGGACATCTCGTACGCACTAGAAAAGGTCAAAGAGAAAAAGTGAACAGAAATATTAAATCAAATATAATTAATTAATGTGTTTATATATAAATTATTTAATTTATTAAATTATTAATTTCTGGTTAAAGGTTAAGAAACTATAAAATATAAAAATACTGGCATGAAGGTTATGGACATCACAAGACAATGCATTATGAAAGGAAACTCCAGTTAACTAATATGAATGTGAAGTCACTAAAATTTAGTATTGACATTTTTAATTTTCTTCTCAAGATGTTTTCCAATGCACTTGCCTGATTACTCAATTCCTGTATAAAAAGGGAAATTATAACAAAAATTGTTTATGTACTTTATGGAAGTGTTTATGGAATTATTTTGGGCTATACAAAAAAATTACATGGCTAAAAATTACAGAATACAGGATAAATGTCATTGAAAAAATAATTGAAGTGTATCAACAACAAATTTCAACTCCTCTGAAAGGTAGGCCACCCACAAGACCTGTTTTTAAAATTCATTTCTAATTTTTTTAAATTGTTTTTTATTATTTTGTTTACTTACAATTCAATGCACAGGCCAGTATTGGCTTTTTTTTAAAATAACAACAAATAAACGAACACCAAAAACCTTTCACCTCACAGATGAATAAAAATGGTAGGAATATAAATACAAATAAGGCTTATGATGATAAAATTATGTGTTTCCTTTGGATTTTGATGATACAGTTAGATACCGTGATCTTTTTTGCACTGCCTATACCTAAAATATATTGATATATATCATCAGGGAAGGGGCTAAAGGTAATTAGTCAATTCACCAAACAAAAAATAACAGAAGCAAAATTCCATATTACCCTGTGAACAAACTCCTCAACCCTTGTCTGCAAACCCCAAACTTCAAATGAAACTGAGACTAGTTTGTATGAGCACATGATAGGGTTAACGGTGGGTTCCATCCAGGAGTTATTTTCTGAGAGAACACCACTTTGTGGTCCACCCCTCCATCCTTCCACGAGTGGCCCACGCCCCGTCGTTACTGACTTGAAGTACCTCAGGTCCTACAAGGAAAATGAGAACAGGACATTGGTAATCAGGATGTATTTGTTTTCATTCTAGATTTTGGAGAAAGCATTTGGCAGAGAAGGCAGTCATAACTCATGGAAGTTTCAGATAGAAAAAACAAGTGTATTAACAGGCTATGGCTCTTGCTGGGAACTTGTATATGATTGAGGTCATCCAAGTAAGGATATCAGGTAGAGAATCTGAATGGGTTAAATGAGGAGGAGGAGTTAAAAAGGTACACTGGCATAGATATGTTTAAATTGCAATCAGAGGAAATGGTGAATGAGGCATGGGGAACTCTAGAAGCAGGAATATCAGAGGGTGGGGAACCCACCAAATCATTCAGATTTTCAGACAACCTAGCCCTGTTTAAGGCATCCAGTCAAGGGATCCAATATCTTGTTGAGCCATTTGCATGATGTGAGAGATTTGTATTGTTGGGGAAGATGTGAGAATAAAGAGGAAAATGAAACTAATGAGATTTTCGAGAAGTAGCAAGATAAAAAGAAAGAAAGTAAGGTAGAAAAATAGAGTGCATTAGTTGGAACAGGTAGCATAATTATTTAAGCAGCATCCTAGAGGAAAGCGGACATAATAGAATGACCACTAACAGAAGGAATGAGTTAGTAAAGGAATCATTTGCAAAGAGGAAAATAATTGATGACAAGAGTCTTAAATAAAGAAACAAAGAAAAGGGTTAAAGAAAACCATCATACAGAGATATGGAGTACAGCAGCAGTAGTAGTATGTGGTTCAGAAACATGGTCAACAAGGAAGGACGATGAGTATAGAGTGGAGGCTTTTGAGATGTAGGTTTGGCTCTGAATGGAGAGAGAAGCCAAATGCAGAAGTACTATAAATAGATAGAAAAGATAGTTTTTATTTCGGGAAAGACTGAGAATCTATATTGTCTAATCTTCCATCTGCCAGATATGGAGAGGCTTTGTAAGGGAAATCCAAAGAAAGGAGATATTGTGGATGGAAGGGATGAATTGTTGAAATCTGTAATAGAGAGTAGAATGTTGAGTACATGAGGTAGAGGTAGGAAAAGAATAAGGAATGTTAATAGAATGAACATGAGTCGGAAGTATGTGAAAATGAAGAAAGATTGATCATAGGATGGAGTAAGTTTGTTATTTCTTGAGTTAATAAAGAGATTCTAAATTAGGTTACAGATTATATTTACAATACTTTTATCAAAATACAAGGACAAGAGCCTCTAATCAAAGCTATTCCTGTTAATCACTAACTAAAAGCAAGTATTGAATAAATCAATGTGTTAGTGTGGACTAGTCCTGGTAAACAAGGATGAAGAAACTCTGCCAATAAAAATTCTGTCAACTGCCAACAGAGTAGGTATAGTAAGCAAAATAAGTGGAAATATAAATAAAATAGATGTAAAATTGAAATGACCCTAAAAAAGTTTAATAATCCAGAAATAAATTAATAGAATTGTTCTCCAATCCATAATTAGTTATTTTTTTAGGACTACTAGATGCACTACACTGTAGCATCTTCCTATGGTACGTTTTTAAAATAAAGACATCTTCAATTAACTATATTTTAATACGCCAATCAAAGGAGCAAGCAAAAAACTTATCTATCACCTTAAGCATATTCCCAAGCAACATGTTGGTCATATTCAAATTACTTCCTGCAGATGTTACAGCATTGAATTCTGAATAACTTAACAGTGATTTGCAGCATTAATTTGTGATAAAAGTGCAAAACATGAATAGGCCTATGAAATCACCAAAGAAAAATTTGACCCTGATTATTAAAATGCAATAATTAAAAACTAGAAGAAAAAAGCAATTCTTAGTTAAATGAATGGAAAGGAAATGTATAGGTCTAAATAAAATGATGCCTAGAAACCATTAGTAGCTGAGAAACTGAAGATGTTGGCCAAATGTTTGAGAAAACCATTAAAAAACAAAAAAGAATGGGACAGGTTATACAATTACATACGGAGAAGATGCAAAGGGAATAATGTACCTGAAAAGCAAAATTTAGACACATAAAGAAAGAAGCTATTTAAATCACAGGCCTAAATTGAACAAATAAAGGTACTGTTTCATTCTTGCTTCTTTCATTCATTCATACTTGCCATTCTAGACCATTGTGTCTACTTGAACTGACTGAATTGTACATAACTGGATGAAGTAGAATGTACTCACCTCCTCCTCCTTATAATTACGTGGGTTGACTTCATCATATACTACGTCAACAAAATCCACTGAAAGGTCCTTCAATTCTGTAGCAGGGACACCTAAAACCTGAAACAAAAGAGGTTCATCATCAAAATTAGAAACAACATGAATGCTAGAAAGGAAATGCATTAATGTATTCCTGAAGTCAATTAAAAAGCAAAATGATTTAAGATATTGGAGAAGAAATGTTGCCCAAAACTTTGATCATAAGTTTAATATTGATTCTCTATAAACCACTTTAGGCACCCTAGAGTTGAGCCTGTGTACATGAAACTAAATACACATTTAACAGAAGTGACCAATAAAATTGATTGCCTGGCCAGGAGGATAACGTCTCATTTATCACTTTGAACAAAATATCTACACCATGTACATCATGAAAGTAATTACTTTACTGTAAATGGTTAAATAAAATGATTGCTCAGCTCTTACATGGAGGAAAAATACTTGGGTCTTATTGAGAAAGTTCAACATTCATAGTTAAGAAACAGACTTGGACCTAAGTTAAAACATAGAAATAATTTCAGGAAAAGTTGGTGAATCAAAAACCTTGTCATTTCCTTTAGTACGTTTAAATGAGTATGATTTTACTGCAGCTATGACTATGGTTTTGGTAAAACAACAAATGGTCTTTATGGCAATAATTTCAGCTGTAATGATAGCATAGTAATGGAAAATCAAGGTTTATGAAGAAACTACAATTTTATCCAAAATATGTATCCAGATTCAATATCTGACTGAAATGTGAGAAATATGTAGTTACATTAAAAGACCAAGAGTCAGAATGAGTAACTTTCATAGATGATGCATGTGGGAAAATCAACTGAAAACCTTAAAAGTGTAATACAAAAGCAAAAGTAGGTGCTAGTGGTCTGTAAGTTGGTATGCATGTTTTAAATAATGTGCCAGATATTCCATAATTGGAAGCACAGTGCAGATACACAAACACTGGCACAGGAACAGTATTGACTGCCCCACTAGTAATGTGCACCAGAGACAAAAAGCGTTCAGTGATTAGATTTTTACAAAATGAAGGTGTGAAACCTATACACATTTATCGCAGAATGAAGGTCCAGTATGGGGATGTCTGTTCTTCACAGCATCAAGTGTAAGAATGGTGTATGAAGTTTGCAAATGGCATGACATATGTAGCCAATGCTCCGTGCCTGGGCCAGGGTCATAGTGTAATGATTCCAGAGACCACAGAAGCAGTTGAAGCCATCGTAATGGAAAACTACTGAGTGACATTGGATGACATTGTGGCAGCTGTACACATTAGTCATGGTAAAGCACATCACATTATGCATAATGTGCTCAGGCTTCATAAGGTGTCTGCACAATGGGTGCACCAGCAGCTGACTCCAGAATTGAAGCAATGTGTTGGCGTGTTGATGCGAGTGAAGAAATTCTGCAGCTCCTTGAAAGCGACAGTGATAACTTCCTTTCATGAATCATCATTGGAGATAAAACCTGGGTCCATTACCAGCCAGAAACAAAGAGAGCGAGCAGAGAACAAAACCATTCGACATCACCCAAACCAAAGAAGTTTAGAACACATCTATCAGCAGGGAAGGTTATGCTGACCCTCTTTTGGGATGAAAAAGGCATCCACTTGGACCACTACATGCCACTGTTACTAGTAACACATACAAAGACCACCTCAAAAATCATCTTCGGCCTGTCATTAGAACAAAACGACATGGATTGCTAACGACAGTTGTTCTTCTGCAACATGACAATGCACGGCCCCATACAGCTCGTGTAACACTTGAGACAATCGCAGACATGCAGTTTTAATGTCTACCATATCCACCATTATTCTGTCCCAAAAGAACTTTTTCTACAGGGATTCAGGCACTTCCCAAGCATTGGCAGACATTCATTGAGAGTGGAAGAGACCATGTCAAAAAATGATACAGGCATGTTGTATGTGTGCACAAGAGATAAAATTTTAAAAAATAATTAAGTTTTTTTATTTGACTCTCCCTCATATTTCTGGATTATGCCTTTAAACTTCCTAAGTGCACCTTTTGAAATTCCTCAAGCTTCTGCAGTACAGCTGCTTAGAAAAAAATTTTTCTCCATTCAGGCTTTTTTTATATCCTACGTATGTAAAATTTTTCTGCATATTCATATTCGTTTCAATGTCTCAAAGGAAGGTATAATGCATACTTTGGGAAATTAAGCCTTTATTTTGTAAAAAGAAACCCTTTTAGGTGCACGGTTGAAATAACAGGTGGGACCAATCTGTTACTCTCAACTTCCCTACTATGCATGGTTATGTGTCTCACACAATGTAATTTTATGCTCCCATCGCTCACAAATAAAATGTGTTTCTTCTCTACAAATTAAAGTGGTGAAAAGTAATTAATGTATTATAATTATGTACCAACAATGGGAGAATATGCAGAGGGACTATCAAAGCTGTGAGGTTTTGCTGTAAATGTCAAATACTAGGTGTAGAGCTGTCGGAACTAGCATTTTAATATGATATATTACACACAGAAGTTTAAATTGTGAATTTTAACAAGAGATGGCATGCTAAAAGCATATTAAAGTAATTGTTTACTTATATCTTATTACAAAATTGGTTTGAAAATATCTTTTTAATTAATCTTTTTACAGAAGAATTCTTTTCTAACCTAGGTAACTGGACATTCAAAGAAAAAGAATGGTACATAATAAAATATAATATTTGATTGGAAATAATAATATAAAATGATTTTTTTAATAAAAGCTATTCGAATGTGATTCAAAGATATTAAATTTATGCAAAATAAATTTATTATGTCATTAGCATTCGCTAATAATAAAAAAAACAGGAATCAGACATTCAGATTGTGTGAAAATATTAAAAAGAAGAAATTAATTTGAAAATTTATTAGTACTGTAGATTAAGCAATAAAAACAACATTAACTTACATTCCATGAAACTTCTTATATTAAGAAAAGCAAGGAAAAACAATATTGGTGTATATACAAAAAATTCCATTTGGGGTATTAAAAGATTCCATGTACCCACTTACATCTCCAAATGAGGTATGCTTACTAAGGATTCATTATCTAGTAAAAATCATTAGATATTACTATAACCACTGAAAGATGAATTCAGTAATTAAAATTAGTATAACCAACTTCATTTCATTATAAAAATGATCACAGTAATTTAATAAACTTGAAAATTGATTAAATCTTTTTGAATGCTTACCAAAAGAAATATTACAAAAATTAAAACTGAGAAATACTTACAATAGATGATAATTATTGTTAGCAGTAAATGGTTTATTTAATCATTATACTATTTACCCCTATGTGCTTGTAATGGTTATGCATTGATATAAATTGTTCAGTCTTATCATGAGAATCATTGCATAAAGATTTTAGCAAAATAACTTGGCAAAATGTGAAATTGTGTAAAATATATGAACTTACATTTTCTGATGATCCATTGTTGTCTTCATACTTGGTTCGAATAGAAATGTGAAACTTTGGGATGAAGGAACACTGTAAGAGACATCAAAGACTATAATACATTAACTGGCAGACATAAGTAGGTAGTACATTGCTAGTTCAATAAAAACCATGGAAATAGTAAAGTATGTAATTAATACAATTTATATCTTACTTTTACTTTCAATTAGTGTAACTAGCCAGAAGAAAAATCAATTTTGCATATACATGTTGCTTAAGTCATTATAGGAAGTCTAATATTCACTTCTGGAATATTGTGATGCAGCACTTGATTAATTCAAACAAATACAGCCACTTAAGGGTAGTATACTGGTTTGATGATAAAGTAGACATTAAGGTATCTAATCATAAATATGTAAATATTTACAAATCATTAATAGCAATACAATGATGCCTTCACTCTGATATTACCAGATGAATATTTGGAAAGGAATAGTCTTAACTTTTTTGGCATAAATCATGTTTCTTAAAAGGTATATAATTATCACTTTAACAAGTTATGCACTCACAATATCTTTAGAATAAAAAGGATTGCTCAAGATATAAGAAGATTTAAAAATCAATATTTATGTTGCATAAAACATTAGCATATATAAGGCAATTTCCATGGCTAATGAAGAAACATTGCTAGCATTAGCTTTCCTTAAAATTAGGTATGGGCTAACTATGCAACATAGTGAACCTATTTATCAAATTAGCAACTTAAAACACTATGAAAATTTCACTGCAGAACTCACTGTGTATTCTACAGGCGGCCAATACAGCGCATAGCATCCAGAGGAATCCAAAAGAGAAAAATCATACAAGAGCTTAGTTACAATAGACTATGTATTCACTCCACATGATCACAATTATTTAACTGTGAACTAAAATGCCACAAATATGATAAAAAGCAAATACGTATTGATATGATATATACAAGCTGTCCTAATGTATTAAGCTATTACCTGTGATAGTGAAGGGGTAATAATTCCAAGCTTTCTCAGTCACATAAAAAAGCTTTGGAATTAAATTCTGTAACCAGTAGGGAAGACGACTGAAAATAACAGGAAAAAATAGAATTTTAAATGCTATACTAACCATGAATTTGTAATTTTATGCAACTTCATGATTTAGGAAACCTTAAAGAATATAAGTTCTTGGAAAATTTTAAAGGCTACAAACAATGGTGAAAATAATATATTATAAGAAAAGTGATCTTCAAGCAGTTCGCCATGTTGATTCGGGTCAGAAGACAACTGTTTTACTGACCAGTCAGACTTTCCAGAGATTCCAGTCAGCTTCTTCATGTCAAAGAATCTTAACTGGAATTCTGGCAAAACTGTTGCCTTCAACATGAATCAATGCAGCAATCACCCTGAAACATCAAATTCAAGAAGAAATCATGAAAGCCTTCATTCTAATAGTATAGTATGGTTTGGAACAGTGGCGAGGATGAAGCTAATTCTGCTGGCAGGGTTCATAGTACCAAAAAATATTAAAAGTTATTATAAAATATTTTTTATATTCCATGAATTCTTTGAATTTTTCTCTTTTTCTAAATTGACAATGTCATCTACCATAGGTGCAACATCAAGAAATTCATAAATTAATGCTTTCCTGTTGACGGGTGACCATTCCAATTAAAGAGAGAACTGATTCTTGGTCAAAAATACCTCTAGTTTTTGTCTCTGTTATGGTTTTCCTTGATAAAACTGAATATTATCCTATAAACCCAATAGTTTCAGGCATCACTTGGTGGAGGTTTCGTCAAGTCGTGACATCATCAGTTAACATTTCATATATTACACTGGAATATATACAGTCAAAAAGAGGGGGAGGAGGGTAAGTGGGTTATAGGAGAGGGGGAAGGTAACTCCTTTATGGTTGGCATCCCTGCAGGTAGAAGGATAAGAGCTCTGGTGATTAACCTGAGGAGAGGGAAGTGTTGCTGGACACATCTTCATTGACCAGTTCCTTCCTGCATACCTAATGATTTCAACCTGTTCCAGCAGGCCAAGTCCAGACCCCTTGACTGGAAAGTGCAAAACTTTGAATTCAAAATCGCTTGTTTGGTCCTCTTCAAAGTGTTTGGTGAAACAGAGATTTGTAATCCTTTGTAAGGAAGCAATTCTTGTGTTCTTGGGCCCTTTCCTGAAATATCCTCACCATTTGGCCTATGTATACTACTGATCAGTCATTACACCTGAGTCCATAAACTCTGCTTTTGTGTCATTTGAGTGTTTTGTCTTTAGTGTGAGAAATGAAATTTTGCAAGTTCCTGTTGTTGTAAAATACAATCTTGTATTTAATAAAATATTCTTTGAGTTTGGGGAAGAGGCTTCCTAAGAAAGTTAGTTTCTACCATTTATCCTCGTCTAAATTCTGGGTGCTGTAAATTTGAGTGGTAGCTACTTTTGGTCACCTTTTTGCTGCATAGTTTATCTACTATTCTCTCACTAGATACATTATTTGCCACAATATTTGCACATTCATGCATTTAATCGTCTGAGGAGGACATAGCCTATGAATAATTGTAATGTTTTCATCAATACTTGGTTGCAACTCTCAACAACAATGTCTATTATCTTCCTTACTGACACTTGCACTTACCTACTTATTTTTTATTTTAAATAACCTCAACTACTTTAAAAATTAAAATAATTACACTAATATTATTAAAGCAAATCATAACCTGCTGCAAACATAAATGGAAATCTGTTCAGAGATAAGGTGTGTCACCAAAAGTGATGTCACCAAAAGTGAAAATCATCGAAGATTCTGTAATAAGATTTGTAGGATGTAATGGCGTGAGTGGTAGTGTAAACGTGCAGTGTTTTCCAGGGATAAGATTGGAGCAATTGGACAGTAAAATCAGTGACATGGGTAGTGAAGGTGAAGAAAAAATTGTTATTATGCATGTAGGAACAAATGATCTAAAGGGTGGGGAAAAAATAAAGATTAAAACAACTAACTCAGAAATATATTTTTAAAATTAGGAAAACGAGGCAGTTGGGCCAGACGGTATACCGATCGATTTACTCAAAATGGGTGGTAGGACTATCTCACATTATATAAATCACCTATTCAATGTCACCATAAATAACAGTGCACTGCCCAATGACTGGAAGAAGGCAAATGTAACACCAATCTTTAAAGGAGGGGACAAGACACTTGTGGAAAATTACATACCAATAAGCATGACATCAGTGGTCTGCAAATTAATAGAAAAAATAATTGCTGACTATCTGTGGGATTTGTGGGAAAAAACACACTGGGTGTACACGTGCCAACATGGATTCAGGAAAACGCACTCATACAAAACACAATTATTAAGCTTCTGCCAAGGCATCACAGATTCTATTGATAAGGGAACTGAAGTGGATGCAATAATAATTGGCCAGTCAAAAGCTTTTGATAAAGTTGATCATGATCGGCTTATCCTAAAGATTCAGGAATTGCCATTCCAAACTGATAGCAGAGTAATTTCTTGGGTTTAGGATTTCCTGAAGGGTTGACCTCAAAAGGTGAAAGTAGGAGAAATGTACTCCAGAGAAACGAAGGTAACATCGTAAGTTCGACAGAGAAGTGTCTTTGGCCCGCTCTTGTTTATAATCTATGTAAATGATGAAGATGAAAACACTTGGTTTTTCCACATGAAATAATTTATTAATATTTATGACCTAGGTTTCAAATGTAGGTGGGAAATGAATGTGGAATACGTGACAAAGAAAGCATGGAAAACATTGCATTGAGTGATGAGAAACCTGAAGGGGAGCCATGCAGCTCCAAAGGAAAGGGCATTTAAGCCCCTGGTAAAACCAATACTAGAATATTCTGCAACAGCGTGGGACCCTTACCTAGAGGAGAAAATTAGGAAACTAGAGAGAGTCCAGGGAAAGGCGGCCAGATATGTCCTGAGAAAACATAACAGCTGGTCCGATGTCTCACGTCAGGCTATGCCGCCCCTCTGGGCTAGCAATCTCTTCGCTCGTGGCTTCATTGTCACAATGGAAGATATACCGAGTTAACTCAAACATAAGAGGGCTGACAGTGTGACAGAAATGCTCAAATCTCTTGGTTGGGAGAGATTAAAAACGAGAAGGAAAAGAAGCAGGCTATGCGGAATGTTCCATATACTCAAAGGAGGTAAAGCATGGGCAGACCTATTTAAGGAGGTGGATAAACCAAATTTTATGAGCAAAAATGATCACCTACACAAATTAAATGCCAACACTAAGAACAAACATTAAAAAATTCTCATTTTTAAATAAATCAATTACTGCTTGGAACAGCCTACCTGCAAAACTGTTTGAGCCCTTTCCAAGTACCATAAACATTTTTAAGAAGAGATGCAAAAAACATGTAATATAACAATTGTATTCCTCACTAAGTTCTTAGATTATTCGTTTGATGAATATTTTTCTTTTTGTTCTGTCCTTTCTTTGTTGAGAGAAGTGTGATTTAGTGATTTCTGTGTACATTACCACCTGGCATATTGCTTACTTGTAACCTTATTCTAATAATAATAATAACCATGTGACTTGTGATCATTTCGTGAGTTAGTATAATTTGTACTCGAGTATGTCTATGACGATTGGGTTATGTCGAGGATCTTACGTCACAGCTTCGGTATTCCAATAAAGCCCTCATATCGCCACTCAAGTCGGAGTATAGTCGTCGGGATATTTTCGAGAGACTTGACTCCCGTGAGATGTTACGTTATTATTTGACGTTACGTTATCTCATGAAATAAAACCTACAACTTAGTTTGTTCCAAATTAACTTTATTGCCACAACCCGTGCTTCGTCTACATTCAATATCATCGGGTTACGTAGACGTAGACCTAATGATGTTGAATATAAACGAAACTCGGGCACTTGACAATAAAGCTAATGTGGAAAAAACAAATTGTCCGTTTTATTTCACGATGAAACACTTCCAAAAAGTTACGCCTGAAGCAGCTACCTTTATGTTATCAAATTTCAAGCGTGTAGATTGTTTCATATCCCGTGTACGGTAAGATTGACTTCAGCGTCTCCGGAATATGAATTTATCAAAATCAATTATCCTGATTTTAGTGGTCTCAAGGACTAGGTGTTGGCCATCCTCACCGCCAGCCGTTGTCAAGTATTCGACTGATTCTAAAATGAAATGAACACTAGCAGATAGAACACTGTCTAATTCGTATATGGATAGTATCAATTTGAGGGCAAGATACATCATTGAGCAGTGTGCAGTATCTTGTTTGTCATTCGATACTATCCATGTGCAAAGTGAATACACTGACTAGTGTTCTTTCTGGGGCTGTGTGTATATGACGTTTGGGCTAATGGACGAAATATTTTTTCTCACTTGTCGTCTTATTTTTAAATAGCACGATGCCCAAAAGAAATTATTTTCGCTATCCTCCTAAAAATCAGATATTTTCAAGAATGAGAGCCATGAGTTTGAATTCGTCTGGGTGCATTTGTGTTTTAGTAAGCTGGAACGAATCCGTACGTAAACGTATACTTCGTCGTTCCATCACCAATTTGAATATCTCGGTTTCCCCCTTTAAGCGATGCACACCCCCAACACCTCTTGCTCACCCTCGACCCACCCCACGACACCCTTTTATCCACTAGCATCTGACGAAGGTCGGTTAAATTTACTATACATATTACAGGTTAGATTTATTATACATATTTCAGTGAGATCACTTCAGCGAAGAAGTAAAAAAAAAATAGATTACGAGCCTCATAGTACTACGGTAGATCACGTACCTGAAATCAGAGACGCACACAGTTGAACAGATAGATATAAACGTCATTTTTTCCACTCACAATTGGAGACCAAAATAAATATGACCACAAGCTCGGAGATAATAAATTAGGGTAGCTAATGTATGTACATACAGGGTGCGACAATTAAATCCGGACAAATTTCATTTTGAATTTCCCGCCATATCGTAGTTTCGCCAGAGGTCGCGATTGGCGTTCTTGAAAGCCGTAGGCGTCTAGTCAACAGTCGTAATCTCAAAATGGCCGATATGATTCGTACAAGTGCGGAGTACAACCGACGAGCCGCGATTATCGAAAGTCTTCGCGCTGGGCGTTCGGCGACTGAAATCATTCAATTCTTCGGGTACCCCAGATCAAATGTTTACGATATTGTGAATAAGTACAATGCTTCTGAGAAGTCTGGGGAAGGTTCCACTGACCCGGCGAGAAAATCTCATTCGAGGGAACGCGTGTCACCAACGGCAGCTGTCGTGGAAAGAGCTCGGGCGTTGATTTCGGAGGACCCGGGAACAATCGTTGAGGAAAATGGCGTCAGTTTAGAGTGTCAGCGAGCGAACAATGAGTCGTCGCCTTGCAGAGGAGGACTTAAATTACAAGTCGTCCATAATAAGGGTGCGACAGATGTTGTAGGTACGAGGGCCGTTCAATAAGTCTTTAGAAAAATATAGTGAAACAAATTATTTTGGGTATTTTTTTTTTAATTTTTCAATAATAATCTCCTTCTAGATCGATGTACGAGTAGTTGATAGAAGAGGCCTTTACTTTGTGGAAGTCTAACATGATAATAATGAAAACACGTTGCTTTCCACTGAGCAATATTTTCACTGGAAAGCAGTGTTTTCATTATCAACAATCCTTCTAGCTCGATACACTTTTCCCAGCGTTTCTACAGCTTTATTTTTATCCTTCCAAAAAGTATGATTTCGGAAGGTCCTCAAAATAGCAAAGGCACCTGTGAATCCTCATCGTTCGGCGTGAATAGTTTTCCGCCGAGCCTTTTTTTTAAGTTCGGAAATTGAAAAAAAAAATTACCGGGGCCCAAACATGGTGATTATGGTGGATGTTGTATCACTTGGAATTTTAATCCGTGGATGTTCGCCATCGAAACTACGAAGATGTGTGCCCGTGCGCTGTCTTGATGCAAGAGAATTATTTTCTTTGCCAAATGAGGATGTTTTTTCTTTATTTCTTATCTCAGCCCTTGCAGTAAACGACGCATAATATTTTCCACTCACTCCCATTTATCGATTGTCCTTTTTCCAAGAAATTGACACAGATGATTCCATGTGAATCCAATAATATCGTGGCCATCACCTTGTCGGCCGATTTCACTGTCTTAGCCTTGAAAAACCTACGGTTTCGACTGTTCTTTTGTCTCTGGAGTGCAGTAGTGCATCCAAGTTTCGTCCACAGTTGCGTATTGACGCAGGAACTCGTCAGGATTGCGATGCGTAAGATCTTAACACGCATCTATAACACCATTTTCTCATCTCATGTAGGCATAGTCGGATATAAACGCATCCCAACAAAGTGAGCGGCGCTACTTCCGCTCCCGCAGGAGAATCTAATGTTTTATCCGTTTCTATAGGATTCGATGGGAACGCAAGGGATGGCAAGGGAAATTCGGATAGGAAGACGTTAAGGACACCTAACACACGGTGCATGATATATCATGCGCATGCACGAGTGCATTATCTCGTCGTAAACGTTATCTACCAAAATGACGGGATCATGCACGGCAAAAATAGAACGTGTTCTAATTTTTTCTTATCTTGCGTGCATGTTGATCGCATGATCAGCGCTCGTCGGCCATGTTTGTTATATGAAATGTGGAGATACCGCTTCGAGGCTAAAAAATCTTATTACAATAAGTTGACGCATAGTACTGTGACAATCAGACAATCAGGTAGCATATTAAAGTAGTTAAATTATAAAATGTTTTGTGTTCAAACATTTAATCGAGGCCTTGGAGACAAACAGTCGGAAATATAGAAGCGGAAAGAAGTATTTTATTTAAGGGTTGGTAAATTGGGTATTTTCAGACGTTAATTTGTGGAAGCGATTCATATTGAAGATGAAAACACTTGGTTTTTCCACATGAAAAAAAAAATTTTTATGTGGAAAATTTTACATCTTCATTAAGGGTTGGTATTCCGGTGACGTGTAAAACTTCGGCGCAGTTGGTAGCATTGTCAAAATGGCAGCTACAAACAGGTAGCGGTATACGATCTTTGCTACCACAGGCATGTGCATGATATATCATGCAACGTGGAAGGCAAATTTTCTTCGCTGGATTCTGTCATGCATGTGATATCATGCACGTGCAAACATGCATGATATCATGCACCGTGTGTAAAGTGGCCTTTAATCATCGTTCAAGGCCGAGTTGGAAATCGGTCGCTTTTGCTCTAAAAGTGCTGTTTGCCTTGTAAGCGAAAGGGAGGGGGGTGGGAACACCCCAAGGGGGCGAATATTTCGACTCAGTCTTGCGCGCTCGCTCCGTAGAGCATTCCCGTGTCCATCTCTGATGTATGCAGTAGTACACTGCACTACGGTTTAACGCATCGCCCTAGATATTTACGAGACAGTCAATTTTTCCAAACATCAGTGAATTTTTCCACTCACGCCTTAACTCAAAAGGCATGTCTGCTGAAGAAAATCAACTAACGGCCGCCTCCAACTTGTTTTCGGCGAAATGGGGGCAGCGATAAAAATCAAAAGCGTTCAGATTTCTCACTTCAGTCGTCGTTAATACAGCAAAATATACGGCCTGGCGCGACATTTGGAAACGAGATCTTTTAAAGCACACGCGAAGATCGCCCCCACGATTTCTATTCCTTTCTAATATTCCTGCGGTAAAATCTGGAAACTGAAGCTTGCCTTGCACCCAGTGAAAAGAGCAATCACAGAGTAAAATCGACCGACTTCCCCCGCTCACACACAGGTTTGACTGATGAATCCGCCGCGCCTTCCTAGTCGAATTTCCCTTGTCACAGTCTCGGCCAAAGAATCATATTGGAACACAAGAAACGTTAAAATTCTCCATCGGGTACGGAAATGACTTCGCTCGATTTGTTGGGATACTTTTCTATCCGAATGTACATAAGGCGGAAGGGTATCCCACCGGTCAAGGTAGGTTCTTTGAACTTGTTTATTATTTTAGCGAGTACTCGCAGTTATTGCCGCTTACCGCATCCAAGACCCCAGCCAACACACGTTCCTTATCACTCCTGTCCCCTGGCTGGAGTCCTCTCTTCTTTCCACTCTCTACTCGATATTTTCCCTCCATTTTTTCCGTCGCCTTCCTATCTTGTTTCTTTCTGCTGGAGAGTCCAGTTCCATACTATCAAGGGTATCCTTATCCTCTGTCATTACCCTTAGATCTCCATACCATTTTAATTTTTGTTCGGTTATCGAATATATATAAATGTATTTTTAAACAATAATTGAAGAAGAAGTAGTAATTTTCCACAAAATAACAGTCGAAATTTTTCGGACTGATTTTATCCTAATAATTTCTTTTCTAATGCGGTCATGTAAGGTCAGCCCACGGCATCCCCCCCAATATGCCATTTCTGCCGAAACTTAACTTGCGATACATGTTCTTGATGATAAACCACATTTCAGCCCCGTGCGTCATCACTGGTTATATCATTGTTTTAGAAATATTTTTCTTTGTCTTAATCGTCACGTGTTTCTTCCACAGGATTGGATGCAATCCTGTGTATTTTATCACAGATTACCCCTTACCAACTTTCTTCAGGATGTCTCTGTCATTTCTTTGAACTTCAAACTAGAACTACCCAGTCCCACCTTAACACGAAATCCCTCTTCGGCTCTGAATACTTCCTAACGGGTACTATTCTATTTAAATGTTTATTATCTTCCTTCGATACAGTCTTCAATATATAATAGGCTCTCACTTTCCCTTCCATCCATATTTCCTATAGTCTTCTAATTTACCCCAACAGTACCAATTCAACCTCTTCATAAATTCTTACTTCCTAATACGAACATTCTCCATTATTCTGTGTGTAATGAGGTCTTTCTTGGTTTGGATATCTCTGGTTTCTTTAAGTAGTATCTTTCTGAATTCAAGAGAAACGCAGGTCATCTGGCGAAATGGAATTAGATTCCGATTAGAGAGAATATGACATGCTCATTTGTTGAAAATAATATTATTTTTGCACATATTAGTAATTACCTTAAGTCAACATAGTTCACACTCTGCCCATATCTGATGCTTAGAAAGTTTTTCGAAAACTTAATAAATATAACCTGGACCCTTTTACCAATCGTGGTAATATTATTTAATCATGTGAAGGAGGGATTGCAGACGGTGTGAAAAAATGGGTACAAGAGCTCTCCTTGAATGGAAATCAGTTGGCTCATACGAAATGGAAGGGATAGATTCATACAAACAAATGGAGGAACTTGTGTGCTCCTATTGACGCTGGATATACTTGAAGAAATCTGAGGGAAAATTTCTGAGGGGCATACTGAAGAAACAAACTAATACCGGGATGTATTCGAATTGAAAATCAGAGGTTCCATCTGCGTAGGTTACATCCAAAAATTAAGAACTCTTTGAACGTTTGGTAATTTATCTATTAAGATTTGGTTGCTCAAATGAGCGAAATGGGTTAATTATAAAGTTTCCATTTTTTGTCGTATATTACAACGAAAGCCAAGAAAGTACCAACACCTTGATGATAAACCTGGTATGGGAGCTTCCTGATAAACGAGAATTACGCGCACCACTCAGTTTACTGTATAGTTTAAAAAATATAAGCTTTTGGTCGTTACACCGATTGAATTACGTATGTAGCTACTTGAGGATTTTACTGGTGGGAGAGACCAAAATGTTTAAGGGAAAGAGACTTTCGAACAATGGGCCTTATGGAACCCTTTTCCCATCGATAAAATCGCTTCGTCATCATGTGGAGTGGGAACCCCCACACTCCACAGCCTCTCCCTCTCTCGCACCATATGTGCCGATCGCTATACCCGTTACTTAAAAAGAGTACTACGTGAAATGAGGTTCAACTGCTTTTCAATTGGATGCAGCCGGCGGATCTCCACAAAAAAATCACCCAATTTATCGTTCAGTTAAAATTAAACCCACTTCTGTGTAAATGTAATAAAGGAAACGGTGTCTTGGGAACAGATGCGTTTATTATTATTAGGAACTTTTTTTCCCATGAATGGAACACACAGTTCTGCAACTCGGACACCATATTTTTATAACAACCAGGTCTACTAACTACTTTTCAATTTAGTATCTTTCAGTTCAATTGGCTTTACGAACTCATTCGGAAGAGTGTGTAATTCCTCAACGATATCATTCATTTTTCCGACCTTTGTCATTCGGGATCTGTTTTATTCCGCACAGTTTGAAGTCCCTCCAGTTTATCGATGATATGATGATTACTTTCGATATCGGCAGTCCCGTACGAATGACGTACGTCCCTTGTGGATGTTCCCCTCGGAAAGGAGGAATTCGACCAAAGAGCGCTGCTTGTAACGTGCATCACTGATATTTTTGTAACTTGGATCCGCCATTTTTAAAAAACTCGCTATCGCGATGCCACCCAGCTGCAGAGATAGCTACTTCGCACGACAGAGTCAAGAGGTGATTCGCACTACGATTCTTCAGAATTTCAGTCGCGCAACAATAATCGGGTCGGGTAAAAACAAACTACCTACTGCATTCGTTTTTCAATGCTCCAGATATTTTTTCAAACCTGGAGAAGCGTGAATCTGCACGTTTCATATGGCCAGGTTTTCAATTTATGTAAATCATTAACTAATCAGCTCACACGGACTCTACTAGTCGCGGATTCAAGTTAGTAGTAGTAAAACAAGTAAGTCTTATTGCAAGTTCAGTTATTCAAAATGTTCTGGAATATATAGTATGTTTAACATCCCGATTTTATTCCTATCTTTGCCTGGAGTATAAACGATCGTGATTACCTGCGTAGTTTAAAACCGTTACCTTACAAAAGATCTCGTGAATTCGTCTCGATTGATGCGACGAGGCTGATGTTGTTCGAGGGATTATAATTATCTCATCGGGTCCTGTACTTCCGGAAGGGGGAGGGGGGGGGGGTTGGGTCGCCGTGAAAGATAAAGAAGACCCGATTGGGGACCGAGAAACGACAAAACGACCGGCGACGTTCAAATAAAGAAAAAAAAACAGATAAAAACAAAAAAAAGACCCTTTTTGTAAGGTTTTCCTTTTTAGGGGGCCCACCTGAATATACCCGGCACATCGTCATCGCGGTTGAAATTTCCGCGCGGCCCCTGAGAGTATGGCATGTGTACGTATGTATGTTATTTATCATCCCGAGAGCAGGAGAGAGTATAACGTGTTCCTTCCGACCCCGGAAATTTAATCCTAACGACGTCCTCCGGTGTGAGCGAGCGTGTTTGTGCGTATGTCTTGTGCGTGTGTGTGTGTGTGTTTGAACAGGGTGCAGTCTCCCTCTCTCTCTCTCTTTCCCTCCTCCTCTCTCTCCGCTGGCCCCTTAGTCTCATTATGCGAGCGCTCTGGGAAAGAACGGGAGGGGGCGTGGAAGGAAGCCTCACAAAATAGGGCCGGGGAGGCTACCTCTTGCCCACGGGGAAATGGTTTCATGTGTGTGTGTGGGTGGCGCCTCGACTACTTCCCCTCCGCCCCCGCACACCCCCCCT
>WURS02105071.1:0-23331 GCA_011762765.2 Rhinocypha anisoptera | reverse complement strand
AATTGCTGTGAAATTATTTCCCAATCTTCTACGATGGAAAAATTCCACCAAGTAAAGGCTGAAACCATTTCATACGTGAAGGAAACTTCTAAAATAACTCCCATTCTGGTGGATTTACTCCTTCTGTAAGAATTGTCTGTTGGAATAAGAGACATTTTTGAGTTCTTACAGCTGAAGGGTGCAGAAAATTTGAATAGATGGAAAGGACATATAGATAACATCATAAAGTGGAAGACAGTTTATGGAGTGAATCATCATGGTGCTCTCACTACAGGTGCATAAGTTGCTGTTATAGGTGGTTGTAATGACCATTACTTGGTGGAAACAATCATTCTTAAAGATGATTAAATATACTTGGTTTATTCACATAATTTATTTGATGCTAATAGGCTTTGTCTTCATATAGTCCTCTTCAGCTTATCAAAAAAATCAACTTGGACAATTGTCATACAGAACCACAAATGAATTTCCTAAAGAAAAAATAAGACCAGCCTCCTATAGCAAAGCCAACTTCAGGAATCATTGATCTCACACTAAAGATAAAATTAAAATTGTAGAAAAGAGTAGAGTATATCTGATAGAGTGTGAATACAAAGAGGTAAAGAGGGCTGAAATTCTACTAAATGGCAAAGAAATATCAGGTATGTTCAAAAAATTGAATAAAACATCCCAATTTGCTAAAAATCTCCTGGAAAACAGACACACAAGTGATTTTTATCCTTAAAATACTTCATGTAGAGAGGAAGGGACTACCTGGATGCTCTCAAACAGTAAGACTGTGGGTTTGAATTGTGAAATCGTGAATGACATGTTATATGCCTCCTACTCACCCCCCCTGGTCCTTCTAGTGTTCCAGGATACCTACTCACCCTAATGACCTGATCCCAACATACCCAATGTGACAGTCAGCCCTTCCCTTTCTTATTCACCTGGTCCCAAATACATTTCGTGGCCCACTCTCAATCCCCAGCATGTGTAACAAGAGCCAAAGCCATTCTTCTGAAGGATCACCCTAAAGGAGATCCTTCAGAAGAGAGGTATTGAGGTATGTACATGAATTCAAGCTTTGTAGTCCAAAGCAGGATGGGGAGGAAGGGAATTAGAATAGGATCCTAGCTGAGGATGCAAGTACATATATCAATATAGACCTCAGGCAATCTCTTAGGAGGAGGAGAAGATAATAAAAATAAAATAGGAACTTAAGTCTCAGTTTGTTCAGTGGGACATTTTGGTGTGAACAAAAGTTCCTTTTCATCCAATAAAGGTTAATGAAATATAAATTTTCAAGTAAAGTGAATTTAAAAATACACTGCAATTTCACAAATTTTATTCTTAAACTCACGACCCGGGTTTCACCACAGCGTGGCATCATCAGGTGTATTTTAAAATTTTTTAAATTCAAGATGAAAGAATTTCACAGGATTAATCCTGAAACTATCGCTGAAGTAAAGTGAAATTTAGTGAAATTTGGTAACTGTAACTTTTAGTGAAATTAGTAATATTTAGTGACAGGTAATTAGTAATATTTAGTGGCAGGTAATTAGTAATATTTAGTGGTAGATTTAGTAGGTAATTTAGTAACATTTAATGAAATTTAGAAATTAAGTAAAAATTTGCATGTAACGTAAAAAAATTACTACTATCATAATATGTAAAGATTAAATTGCAGCTCATTAGAATAAACACACTTAAACATATATTAACCACAATTAACCACATCTCAAAATATACCTAGCTGATAAAAAAGTTCATATGAAGTTATGTAATGTATTTCTCACAATTCTGTGGTTGTAGTAATGCTACTTACCTCTGGCTCCAGGATCTCCAAATATCCCAACCAATCCAGGAAGCCCTGGATAGCCAGGGAGACCAGGTAGCCCTGGTCTCATATCTCCTGGGGGCCCCTGTTCTCCCTACAAAAAAGATGGGATATACAGCTGTGACAAGAAAAAACAGCAATCAACTATATTATTATGACCGAACAATAAAATGAAAAGTATAATTAAGAATTTGGCCATTTATATACCTCTTAGACCTAATAATCGGGTACTGTCATTTTCTTTTTTGCTTCCCAGAACTCCATTATGCAGGTCTCATGTTCTACTTGTGTTCGTCTGGTACCACTTTCTTAGTTTTGGTTGTTGATTTAGAAATGCTTCATAATTGATCAACTGTCTGAAGTCCTTTCTATCGGTTGTTGTCTTCCTTGATCCTAAGTCTTCTCAAGTAATCACTTATATTTCCCAGATGGCCAGTGTTTTTCAAATTTGGAATAAAGTTGAACCTTTCTTGGTTAACCTATCGTCATCCATTCTGTTAAGGTGGCCATCTAATTTTAGCCATTATTTTTCTTATTGTGTCAGTAATTTTCTCCTTCTTTATGTATAAATCTTAATTTTTTTCTCATTTTCCAAATGTTATCTTTAATTTTTTTGAGTTCCAAAAATTTTCCTTTCCTTCTTCTCCAATGTTCACCCCCTTTTGTCTAATGTAAGGCATTCTGATGCATACACTGCCTCTGGTTTCAATACTGTCTCATAAACTGATCTTTGCATGCCAATATATAGACCTTTTTGCTGTGCCTGTAGTGGGTGACTTTGTAGGCCAATTCCATTTTCTTCAATCTCACCTTGATAATTGTGCCATCCAGTACTTCTGATTAATCCATTCACCCGGATACTTTAATTTATTAACTCTTCCAATCTTTTCATGTTTAGTTACTAAGTATTTTTATCTATTGAGCTTATGTTCAATAGTTTTATTGTAGGAGTTTTCTAGCCCAGTTTTACATGCAATTTCATGGAGAGTCTCATTCATTTCATGTGCATCTGCCTTGTCCTTAGAATGTATTGCAATATCATTGGCAAAGGCAAACTATTTTACCTTGAACCTTCCTCTCCTCCCTGTTCCAATTGGATTCCTTCAATGCTCTTTTCTTAAAATACCTTTTCCCAATCTCTTTTGGAATGTAATTGGAGTGTTAGTTTTTATTAACTCCTGTTGATTCTTAAGTAAAATCTAAGTTCTTGGTGATTGGTAGCACACTCAACTGGCAGTTGAAAGGCACAGATTCTAATCCTGGATAAGGGCAATTTTTTTCTCTTTAGAATCAATGGCTTTCCATCTTTCTCAGAAAATATTGGGTTCATCCTTTTATGTGTTACTATCCTTTTTGGTGGCACTGTTACCATTGTCGAAGTTTAGAATATATTCATTCATTTCCCATTCTAAACTTTATTCTAGAATTAAGTAATTCATTGATACTTTTGACAGCATCTTAAATATGACATTGCTTATTTTTGTGATTAAAAGGCAAGGGAAACTTTCTCTGGAAAAAGGTTACTCTATTCAGTAAAAAAAGGTCAAATGTGAACATTTTAATAATATTTAAGTTATTTTTCCATTGCCCCCATGCAGCACTATGTATCAATGCCCCTTTTGCCTGGCTGACCCTGGGTGTGGGCACACGTAGGGGCAAAAAAGGGTGGTAAAAAAAAACGGGCACCAGTAAAGGTAAAGGAGGAGGAAGGGAATTATCCGCCTGTGCTCGGAGGGTAGGAATTCCTTCCTGTGATTCTCTCAGTGGCTGTCACTCATAGTGCGTGAATCCAAGGACCTCAATCATCCTCCAGAATCACAGGGGGAAAGGAATTGTTATGCAGAAAGGAACAATGGAAGGATAGGTGAATAAGGGGATTATCCTAATTTCAGGATATGGTGAACTCGGAGTCAACCATGTTACCTTCACAACCTCAAACATCGAAGACCCTCCCAATATGCCTAACTCTCTGTCAAGAAAGACTGACCAACAACCCCTCCGTGAAGAAAAAAACACCTCTTACCAATGGGATTATGTCCCTTAAATACCCCTCTCAATGCCAGTGCCACCAGGAGGGGGCAAAGGGAAAGAAAAAAGAAAGAATCAACAAAAAAGCACACCCCACACCTTCTTGGTGCCAGCATTCAAAAAAGGTTGTCATAACTAGCCAATCATGGTTGTCAGTATAACAATTATTCTGTAATAAGGGCAAAACACACACTTTTATGCCCTTCATGAAGAACTCAACTAGTCGGGATTCGAACCCTCGTCCTTTGGATTGGCAGACGAGAACATTACCCTGCCACCACCAAAACTGGTCATTATATTAGAAAACTGCTATTTCATTACAAGTCTCTGCTATTGTTCAAGAGGGTCATTACATTAGAATTGCCTTATAGTGATTTTAATTGGCAGCAAGTTTTTCCTTTAATGTTTTAACATTTTACAATCAGAAACGGAATGCATTCATCTCCTTACATGTTAGATGATGTTTCTGTCAATTTGTAGCAAATAACCTTTGTCACCCACAAATCTTCCTTATTATTTTGTCTATGAATTAGTTCTTATAAAGTAGTTAAATATAATAATGGCTGGGGAGAGAATGTTCAGTATTGAACTGTACTTACTGATGGCCCTATTAGTCCCTGGGAACCTGGAGCACCCTTAGCTCCCTTGAATCCACTGTCCCCACTTTGTCCATCCCTTCCAGAGAGACCAGGATATCCTATCAGGCCCGGTTCACCAGGGATACCAGGGGGGCCCCTTGGTCCAATCTCACCATCCAGAATTGCCTGCCCATCGTCACCTCTGCTGCCCTTCTCTCCTGGCCACCCCTATAAAATGAATGCATATATTGGTAAGGGAATAATGAATCACTAGGCCACTTTCATTTCCCTAAATAGAGATACAGTGAAACTGCAACTGACTGGCCTAAATGGAGTCTGATTATTTAATATTGTTACTCCAATATATAACTTACTTTACATACTTTTCATCGTAAAAGTCTTAATTATTTTGGCACCTAAAAATCAAAAATTATTTCCTATGAGCAAACACTACTTTATAAAGATGAAATCCATTCAGTCTCTACATAAAAGAGGAAAATTATGATGTTAAGTGTTAAAAAATGTTGAATTTGAAAACATCATTTGGACAAACAACATATATTTTGCAACAAAATGGTAATTGATTGTAACACATTATTTTCTCAGGTGCCTTAGTACTTATCCAAAGATTTTTATTGGTATGCCATATTTTACTGTATTAGGGCATTATCACTTGATGATGCTATAAAACTGTGATATGCTCTCAGGATAAGATACAGTCAGTTTTCCTGGGTGCATTAGGTAATGGGGCACCTGTCTAGCTAGTTAAAGCTGGTACCAGTTGATTGAGAGACAGTTAATTTTCACTATATTAGAATTGACATGGGACTTCTTCAGACATTTTTATTTTATGGATGAGAAACACCACAAATTCAATATTCATCGTCAAATACCAAAATTTACCTGATGTCTCAGGTCTTTTGGAGGAATTCCAATTAACAATAATATGGTTTAAAATTTTGTTAAAAAAAGGTATTGTTACTATAATGATATATAAGCATCAAAATATAACTGTAATATAGAACTTATTTCCATATAATCCAGCCTATCCACATCCATATTCCATAATGATTTCATCAACTTTAGTCAACCTACTCTATTATAAATATCTATGCTGACAGATGGAAATTTCCAACTTCAATGTTATAGCCTATAAAGATAACTATCCATACCCTATTATAGAAGTATGTTTCTTAGTGTATCACTAGATGGCAAATTAGAAGTATTATTATGTATTGCAGTGCTTTTTGTGCTTATTTTGTTTTTCTTTATGTGTGAACTAGAGCCACCATGTCCTGGCTCAAGCTTTCTTTTTCTACCTATCGTAGCAATTAGATGAATGTTTATTTGTTTAGTTAATTGAAATATGCATAATAGGTGTTGTCACTACACCCTAGAGGAAGTGGCTGCGCAAGTGTGCCAAATTGTAACACAGGCCACGTGGCCAGCCAAACAGGTTGTGTTGCCATTTGGAACACTTGGGTAGCTACTTCCTCTAGGGCAGTATTTACTTTTGTTTACCTATCCTAATGAAAATAATGGCTCCAACAAGTATAAAAATTGACAGTATCTAATGCAATAGTGATAAAATTGTACATACATAGCATATTTTCTTGTGGTACTTCTTTAATCCCTCAGGCACGACCTTTTAAATTTCATTTAAGTCCCCAAGGACGGAGGATGAATTGATTTTAAACGAGTTTTTGTGCCCTTTATAAATTAAAATTAAATCTTTTAAAATAATTATTGTCATAACATTATTATGCAAGTGACACCATAGGGGTAGTGACTACGTCAGGTGTCCCTCGGAATGGATTCCACTTGACGTAGTATCTAGGTAGGATGTGCCTGAGGGGTTAAAACAACAAAAATTATTTTTTGATGTGACAACCATTATTTGTCTAATAAATTCTACACATTAATATTACAATGGGAGATGAAAGTATTTCGATGGAATTCCTTCAAAAAATTATTCCCATTCCAGAAATGCATTAGAAATACCTAAATCTCTTACATCACTTCCAGGGCGGCCATCAATTCCAGGTGTTCCAGGTTGCCCTCTGGGACCTTGTTCACCAATTACTCCCGGATATCCCTTCATCCCAGCAGGCCCCATTTGTGAGTAGCCTGGTTGTCCCCTAGCTCCAGCTATCCCTGGGAGTCCTGATTCACCAGTCTCACCAACTAACCCTGCAGGACCAGTTGGTCCTTATGACGGAGAGATAAATAATGAATCATTTTATTCTTGGGTAAGTTGAAAAATGCAGTATTTTCTGCACCATCTAGTTATTTGTCACAACAAGGGTAAAATATATTAAAGAAGATTGCATGATCCAAACTGCAGTAATCAACCCAAAGGTTGGTATGTTAAGTGAGGGTAGAGCTCACCTACTACTAAGCCCATGGTGTGTGGAAATTCACACATCAGGGTAGAGGTGCCAGTTCCTTTCCCTGTGCCGCCTGTGGTTTTCCACTAAGATGTGGTACCCGAAAAATCACTCAGCCTGGGTTTGGCTGGAGGTGTCCGGAGGGTGATCACCAGGTCTTGAACCCGGGTCCCCCAGTCAGCAGTCAAGCACTCTACCCACTGGGCTACCACGACCTCTATTGCATGATATTATTAGTTTATATAAAGTGCAATTTCACTGACTGACTCACTCACTCATTCACACTAATTACCGGGCACTTTTACCCAAGCTTTCAACCTGAAATCTTTGAAGTTGCTGCCCCCTATTCCTCGCTATGGGGTTATTAAATATGTACTATAAATAAATTGTACTAAAAATTCTTCGTAGATGGTTTTCTTACAATATGTATTATCAATAGGTACATAATGAGATACCATTTGCAACAATTGTGAATAATTTATCCAATCATTTAACATTTTATATAAATATAGAATGTAAGCTTGTTTTCTCCTATTGTTTAAAGTATTAAGTTCTAATATATTATACACCACATCTTAAGAGATCAATTTCATATCAGCAGTACACCTTTTTGCACATAGTCTAGCAATGTACTTCAAGTACTTTTCATTTCTATTCTTATAACTGGTATAATAAGGACTCTGTATCACTGACCCATATTCTATTTTAGGTAGATCCAAAGTAACAATTAATATGCTTAAACAAAAATATCACGAAAACCATAGTTCTTCTAATATAACCAAACATCCTAAGTGATTGTTTAACTATAGTATCTATATGATTTTAAAAATTTTAATTTGAGCTCAATATCACACCCAGATTCTTCCATGTCAATGTTCTACCAGGAGATTCATATACAGTGGTACCTTGAGATATAAGTACCCTGACATATGAGTTTTATGAGATATGAGACGTCACTAGGGTCTTGAGTTATGAGTAAAAATTTGAGATATGGGCCGGCCTCTGTGACGTCACAACCAGTTGGCATAGTGAGCCACTGCTCTGATTTGTAAGTCTTGTGCATTCAATTCAAACATTTGCTGGCTGCAGAAGCATTTCTGTCGTGTTGTTTTAATTTTTTTTGGAAAAGAAAAAATCAATAAGCATGTGCTTTATGCTAAACAGCTATGACAAAGTCTGATTATTTCCTTAAATTATCTTTTATTAGAATTTATTTTGTTTGTATACAATATTTGTTCATTATAAATATATTTCTCTTATGCTGAAAACATTTAACACAAAAATCGGAATTATTTTTTGGGGGGCTTGAATGAATTAATCACATTTCAATTAATATCAATCTGGAAAATTGATTCGAGGTAGAAGAATTTTGACTTACGAGCTTGGTCACAGAATGAATTAAATTCGTACCTCAAGGTACCACTGTATATACAAAGCTGCAATAAGTGTGCCTACTTTATTTGAAAAAAAAAGCCAAGGGGGGGTTCTCTAATTTTATTGGACTTTTAGCCACATACCAGAGTTCTGCAAAGCATTGACTCACCCCGGCCTTACATTCCCTTTTTAACTCTAGCTGGTCCTGTCAGGTAGTAGGGAATAGAACTGTACTTTGTTCACTACACTACCACAAGAAAAGTCTCTTTTCTCAGAGTCATACTGGCATGGACTGTATGATTTTTAACCCCATACACTCATACATTCTAGTGGAGACAACTGTTCAAATGCTGACTGATCTCTGTGCACCAGCTATCAACCCAGGTTCACAAGCGTCGCTGACAGTTTGAAATGCAAAAATAGATCTGCAATAATGGACATTTGTGATATATTAGATATATTAAATCCTGCAGTGCCTACCTTACCTAATAGAAACATCATAATCCACCACACCAGATTCAACTGACTTTTAACCTCTGCAAATGCCTTTGGAATTAATATAACCAACTCAGAGCTTGGTGTTTGGCATGGGAGAAAAATCGACAACATTGAACAATTCATAACTCACTTCATATTGGAGTTAAAGTATCGATTCTTGCAACAAAACTTAACGTAAAGTATCCTATATATTTAAAAAGCAGTATGTATAGGTCTATTTATCAAGAAATGCAATTTAGTAGGCAACTTATTTTTCCTTGAATAATTTTTTAATTTCTGGTTCTGAAGTTGTTATATGATTTAAAGATATATTAAAAATAACTATCATATGTATTTTTGTGTGAAATTGGAGTATATAACACGCAAGGATTATTTCTTTTAACTTATGAGACTGTATGTGTTACAGTTTTTCGACAGCAATGTGATAAACATAAAATCAAAATATTCTCTTTTCCCATGGAAATAAAAGAATATATATTTTAATCCTTTTGTTTGAAATAATATTGGAAAATAAATTGTACCATTCAATCTACCATTAGTTTCTGCTTCAGGAAAGATTTTTTATTTCTGATTGATAAAGTTACTCGTAATTTCCTGCTGTTTATGGTCACGTTGTACCAGCCTCCTAATAGGGATTTCCATGAGCAATGAATCTCCATTAGCACCCATGCTGTCAACTAATGTGGAAACCACTACAAAAGTACGGGCTTCTCTACTGCACAACCAGGCCTGCACAGGTCCGACTGCCTTTGTAACCAGGCTGCAATCGAAGTCAGTCTTCCCTGAAGTGGGGGGACTTGGTGCAATGGTAGATGGACCTAACCCTGTTGCTTACTGCTCGATGTGTTATAATGCCCAGCCCAATTGAGTTCACCATTTGCAGAACTCTGCCACATACCTTGTTCTCCTTTGGGGCCTGGAGGACCTGGAGGGCCCTTCACTGCAGCTATTGTTGAAGATGAAAGTCCTGGTTCACCTTGCTCTCCCTCAGGACCCTCTCTTCCTGGAAGACCCCTATAATGTGAGCAAAACGAGAATAATTAGTGGGGTTTCCTATTCAACTTGAAAGGTAAGTACCTACATATGTAAAAAGATTGAGATTTAAAAAGGGCGTAAATTTTGAAACTGGCCTTTCTTATTCCACTTATGTGTTTCTCTCGTCTTCTCCTTGATAAGCGAAATAATACCTGAACATCTCTCTCTGAGCATACTTTGCTGGAGAAGGACTTAATTCCACTTAGATGGGTCCCAGTTCATGAAATACTAATGAGTAAAAAGGAAATTGAGCTATAAAGCCAATAATTATATAGATTTAAAGAAAATACTATAGATAATTGTTGCATGAATAGCTCACCTAAGTCTATGAACTTTTGCATGCATTTTCTCAACAACAGCAACCCCCAACACTCCCTATTATTGCTGATTACATGTGCCCCACGTTTTCATTTTAAATTTTACATTTATTTTCAAAATATTAAAATTCACATTCACAAATTTTTTTCAAATTTTCATTATGAGCATAAGAAAATTACTTCATACTTTTTAGTCCATTTCAAGGATGCCGTTTTAAAATATTTATATAATTTAACTATTAGGAGGAAGTATTATTATCTAGGAGGTATCAGAAATAAAATTATATTAAACTTTTTTCAACTTTTTCAATGATCCCTCGACAGTCCTGAAAAATTTATGCTTCATTGCAGCAAAAAAAAAGTTCACCCTTGCGAGACTCAAACCCACAACCCCCAGAAAGGCGATCCTGCACGCTACCACAGAGCTAGTCAGAAGTCTGCTTAAGATAAAGAATTTAGCGTGTTTAGTACTGCAGAACCCTCGGCCATTGCCTTCCACCTCGTACGGAAATATGCATATATCTATATTTATTAGTTTGTAAAGATTATTACATATATATGCATTATCATCCAGTTCTAAGTTACGTTTAAAGTTTCAAGTCTCCAGCTCATAGGGAAGTTAGTTTAAAATCGTTTCCCAACTTTGACCTGAACAGACATCCAAACAAACAAGAAAATAGACAGACATGAAAGGGAGTTAATAAAAATGTAATAAAAAAGTGATAAAATAGTTAGTTCTGGGTAAACTTAATTGTTTGTAGGATCTAATATGCATTTCAATTAGTTACACTGGAGTATATGGTAGAAGTCCACTATAATGAGAGCTGATAAATGATGAAAAATCTCTCGTTATAATGCACACTTGTTATAGCAGATGGTCATTTAAATTCACCTCTTTCGGAAGTTATAATGGCACCAAAAGTAGGCAAAAATGAGCCATGAAGTAGTTGTATCAATCCATCCACAAATATATTGAAAATAGATCATTTCATTAAAAAGATTTAAAAATATCGTCACCAAAAGTCATGCACTTGTAACTAATATACGTCTCGAATCAGTATTATCTTTGACTACGTTTCGTGAACAACCATAGATAAGGTATGGCCTGCGGTTAACAATTACGGTTCCATAAATAAGAGGAGGGTGGAGAGATTGGACCTGCTAAGGTCAACACAGACAAATGGCTTTTCCTGTATTGTTCTCAAGTCTAGCTCACAGTTCCATATGTTCTTTTATTCCGATTGATCAGCTATAAGGATGAAATAGCACCAGGAAATTACAGACTGGAGCACAGATTCCAAGATAAGTTGTTCAGTCATTCCCCAGGAAAGTCTGTGGCATAAAATCAGTCTTCTCACGTAAAATCACCACAAAGTCTCTCGTAAACCCTTCCTTACAATGTAGATTCGCGAGGCATGACAGTATGAGTGGTTGAATCATGCGAGCTATGCAACCCGAACGACACTCAAACCAAAATCTACTCTCTATAACGATAGTGCAACACCACTCGTAATAAGCAGCCCTATGTTTTAACACGTGGACCAACCAACGCAAAACGATCACTCACTATAGTGATACTCTTGTTATAAGCCATAATCGCTATAGCGGACTTCTACTGTACTTTAATCGATGACTGCATTAAAATCGACATAAATATTCCCGATTTTGTTGCAGTGTCATTAAGTTCTGCGGTTTTGTTTCGTAAAAACGAAAGGTTACTTCCGTCTGGGACCAAAAAGTTTTTTCATAAAATTGTTATATGGAATTTATGTAGTATCAAATAATAACTCCATAAGAATACATAGAGGGATGGTCGGGATCGCTTCATCACTTGCGTAAAATCAAAATTTTCATAAAATCGGAATATGTAAAATTGAAATTCTACTGTAGCAGGATAACAACCATTTTTGTGGAATGAGAACTCATTGTTTTCTTGAGGTTTTCTCAACATACAGATGGATTTCGAAAGTACATTTATTAAATCAGTGATATGAGAAACCCACTGTAGTTTTCCATCTAAATTGAAAAAAAGAAGATTTAAATATTCAAGTGTATTTTTCACATTTATCCTAGGGTGCAGGAAGAAGGTAGCTTCTTGAGTTTTATCCGTGTTTAGAGAGAAAGGGGTGAACTAGAGACACCTTGGATAGGCTGCAAACCGGTAAGATATGATGATAATCTTACTTGTAATAATATAAGGGGTGATCTAGAAACTACTCTATCAACATTTCAGCCACCAAAGGGGAGAGAGTTTATTAAGTGCCTTGAAAAAATGATATTATTCCGTTGTAGGTGATTCTAACTTCACAGAGGTCTTCAGAGGAAAAGTGATCCTTATAATTTACTGAAGTGACTTTGAACAGTGCATCTTCAATGTACTATCCTTCGTCTAGGTACCTACGTTTAGCCTTAGTTGACATCCTCAATACACTCTCTCCCCATTGATGGTCTGTTGATGACAGGTTGACCAAAATATAGACATAGGAGTCTCTAGATCACCTCTTCATATTACCCCATACTTACCCGAGTATAAGACAAGGATTTTTTTCCAAACTTAGCCTCAGAAAAATGGGGTCGTACAGTAGAATCATGATTTCATGTACACTGATTTTATGAAAAAATTGATTTAATTTTTATTGGTACTCCAAAACTGTTTTGTCTAATGACAAAGCATCACTAGGATATAGTTAATCATGATGACTTTAGTTCCTGAACATGTATGTGACCTTCAGGATTTTTCTTTTTTGTGAAAGCACCCCAGCAACTCTTGGAAGATCAATAATTTTAAGCTAGTCCGCCTGTATCTTTTTATGCTTGCACAATAATAATAATTTATCACTGTAGCTCCATACAAGGTATGAATTAGTTTCATCAAGAAACTCCACATCTTTTGATTTGGAGAATGGCTAGAAATACAATAAAAATGTTGAAATACAACAGAGATAAATTCGCGAATAATCACCTCTGTGACTCACTGCCACTGAGAGCCAGAGGAAAGAAGTATAAGGAATCTATGCAGATGATTCAGCATTGAATGGTGTCAAATAATAAAAGAATATCAAAGTATGATTTTTTCATTCTTAAAATAACTTTAACTGAGTCTTAGAATATAGTATCAATCATAATTTACAATTTACAAGTAACAATTAATCCACCAAGAAAGAAAAAAAATCACAAGTATGTAACTGCAGTTCAACCCATTGAAACGATTGCTTTTCAATGGAAAGTAGTAAAAAGTTATTGAAAATAACTTATTTTCCATGCCTAGAAAATTTTCATTAACTTTTTAAAATTTTAGTAGTATAAATACAATTGATCATAGAATGACTTTTCTTACGAGGTGCATTGAAGTTGTAAGACCTCCAATTTTTTTTCTCAGGACTGGAAACAGATAGAAATATGCGGTATTTTTTTAAAGTGGGCAGGCAATCTTTGTCAATGCATGACAGAGATGGCAGCACTGTATGACAGACAGAACCTATAGTGGCAGTCGGGAGAATGAGAACTGTTTTCGATACTTAAAATGGTGACATTTTCGTTACATGACCACCGTGTAATAATTCGTGGTGTAACACCTATTGAAATTCACCACCAGTTGAAGGAGACGTGGTGATGGAGTCATGGATGTGTAGAAAGTGCATTCATGGGTGCGACAGTTTAAATAAGGCAGAACATCATGTGACAACGAACAAAAACAATCTCGGCCTCGCACACCGACAGCGTCACAGCGATTTTTCAGTTATTATAACAGACAATATGTACGGCTGCAGGGAAATTAGTCAAGAAGTAACACAAGTTTCATTGTTTTTAAGGTGAATAATTAGTTAGAAAAAAATCGAAGGCCTTATAACTTGAATGCACCTAGTATTATGTTCACTACTTCATGTTAAAGCATTAAAAAATGAGAGAAATCTCTTTCAAATGGTATTTATGCTACAGGTAAAATAAATGACTAAAAATATTCATTTGCTTTTTTAATGCATATGTTAAGTATATTCTAATTACCTTCTATAGTTTGAAATTTGAACAAAATGGACACCAGAGCTATCCAGCTGAAATGAGTTCACATTGGATGATACAATACACCTTGCTGTGGTACATGCAAAATCTGCCAGAGTGCTTCAGACTACTTTTACAGACAAACTGAGACCACTAACCGCTTACATCAATATCAAATTTAGACTCCCTGCCAGTTAGAATTTAAAGTGCATATATCTGGTCTAGGTGCAAATCTCTATAAACTAGGCCAATCAGATCATTTACTTTCTTTGAAAATACACGTGATTCATAAGGTATTGGAAATGCTTATTCTTGAAAAACATTTGAGATACCCTGTTGACCTTTGCCACTATTTATTTCAAATTAAGATAAATATATAGATAGATAGTTTAAATAAAGAAACAATAAATTATAACAATACTCATTTGATAAAGAAAAAATGATAAACACTTGAGCTTCAAAGGTGAAGGAATATTTCAGTGCTTTTAAGAACAATCACAAAATTAGCAATTTTGCAAAACACCTTGTAAAGTGTTCAGTCTAGTGATTTTAATGTGGAAATTTTATGTATACGAGGCAATAGATGATAACTAAATGCACTGGCACATTCGGAGATCTTAAAGATTATATGTGACAAAAATTGCCAAATTTTGAATGAATTTGTGTTCCACGCACCAACCCCTATTCTCTCTCCACCACCATCTCTCCAACCTCAGCGATAGCCTATTGTTATGCACTCCCATCTTACTCCTCATACCTATCGTTTGGCTTTTTCTTGAACCTCATTTTTCCCTTCCAATCATCTCTACCCCTCCGGTCACCATGTTTAGCATCAAGCAAGTTCCCCCACACCAACTGTCGACTTTCCCTTTCTAAACCCCCATTTTATTCCCTGCATTAGGCATATATATAAGGCATGCACTACAGGTTTTCCCACAACTGATGATGATGTTGTTAATGTTGAAACATGGGTCGTGATAGTTTTTTATAATTCTGTGGATGTATTATAAAAGTTTTGACAATAAATATTATATAGAAAAGATTAAGATTATGTGAAATGTGGGTTTTAGAAAATAATATGTCTTTCTTCTTCTTCAGCATTGTATGGCTACAATTATGACATCAAAATTCACTACCTCTTTCCAATCTATTTAATTTGATGTACAACTACAACTGTTAGGGATATACTCAACTTCAAATACAAGTATGAAATTTGGATAACCTTGGTAATTACAGTGAATGGCACTGGATGCAAATAACCAGAATTTGGAATGATGGTACTCACATTGCAACTGTGGTTGATAAACCTAGCCAAGTTGCCGCACTTAGTAGCGTCGATTATAGTATCCGTATCAATGCGGAACAGGTACGAGGAGCCAATACCAGTGGCTTCATAATGACGCTCTCTTAGATCAGCAACAACTGGCCGCACAACCTGCCCAACATACTCGATGACCATCTCATCTGCAGCAATGGGCTCCATGGCAAACAAACCCCAATCGTGGATGGAGGATTTGGCAAACTTGAGTTGTTTCTTACGGAACTATGGAGAGAGAGAGAGGAGGAATGAAAAGAAGATGACACTATTATACTGCAATTATAATGTTGGCACACAACTAAAAATATAATATGGCCCACAGTTTAACACTAAGGATGTAAGGAAAAAAAGGCAATGCATTCATATTTCTGATATTTGGTAATTCTAGTAAAATAGTAGAAAGTTAAATAAAAATATATCTTCCGTTAATGCAAGAATCCCCTAGACACAGCCTATTACATCTTATTAACCGAATTGTGAAAAATGAGGTAAACAACAATGTCAACCTGGAAATTATTTAAATGAATATAAAAAATATGGCCAATGCATAAAAATTGTTTTGATCTGAATGACTTGTACTACAGTCTCTGAAGAAATTGTTACATTTTTATTTTAAGAGAAGTTTTTGTTACTTGGATTTTGAAAAATTAATGCACATGTTAAGGATTAGAAATTCAATGGTTACACTACCTTACAAACCACCCACAAAAGAAAAGTGAAATACTGAACTTACTAGGACACTACAAAAAAGTTTTACATTTTCAGTACATTCATGCTTAAGTACCGAGGAATGTGGGGGCATACCTTTTTACATCCCCATGTGCATACATATTTTGATGTAGGTAGGCATGGATAAAGACACGAAAAGACTAAAAATATAAAATAATACTTATCAATTATTGAAACGATATTTTACTAATGCATTTCATGGTTTTGTCAAGAATATAAAACAATAATAGTTAAAGTTTAATGAATACCATAAAATATATGACACAATATTATGAAAGCTTGTTAAAGAAACCAACAAACATGTGTGCAAGTTGCACAGTAGTTAATAAGAACATGACCAGAATAAATAAATAAAGATTTGGGGACATTGCTGGTAACAGCTGCTTTCATTTAAACTTGAAGGAAAGAAGGACCAGACATTCATAATAGCTTATTCATGCTCCCATTAGAGCTAGAATAATTTGTACATCTTTTTGTAACTGTGTACACATATTTCTGTTTAAACATTACATGCAACTATAATAAATTAAAATGTGATCTCATCATAGTATTTGAATTATTCGGACAAAAATGAAAAATCTAAGTATTATGAGAGGTAGCATATGAAACTGATCCTGCAAGCAGCTGCAAGGGTCTGTGGTAGGGGGAGAATCCACGACAGACATGCATTCTTAAAAGCCACATGCACAATTAATTAGTTATACTGAGCTAGAGATTACAGGTACATTTAGAACTTGTGCTAAGTTTATAAAGGATAACAGAGGATGAACCAAAAGTATATTAAAGGATGAATGGGGATGAAAGACCAAACTTGAGGCCCTTAATTAAGAAAGAGAACTAAAATAAGATTCAGTCAAGCGATGTGAAAGATGACAGATGACTGACAGACGGATGTAATTCAAATGGAAAAAGTTATTATCACCAAGTTTTCTTTTATAAACTCAGGATGATTCTAAGAGCCAATAAAATATAGCTCACAAAAAGTGATATTCCAAGCAGCCTTTAGAATGCCCTTGTATTTGAAAATAGAAAGTAATTTGAACAATTAATTTGCTATAATCTCGGTTATTTTTTGTGGGGTACCTGAAGTTTAAAAAAATTCCTTAATTTTAATGAAACACACTGCAACAATTAGAGGTTGTAGCTTTTATGTGTTTCCACAGAAAAAATGACATGACAGATGACATCATTACTAGATGACGACTATTAATGTTGAAACGAATGGTATTTTCATTTATTTTGAGGAAATACACAAAAGCTACAACTTCGATTCCTATCATTATGGAATTCAACTAGATGACGGCCTCCTTAGTAAATTTTATTTAGAAACACATTGCGTTTTTTCCCAATATAAAATAGTGTAACTTGGGATTAAAGAATCAACTTTGCATTCTTCCAAATGCCAAGAACTTACTCAATAGAGTTTGAAACTCTTCTGTCTGCTCTAGTGTGTTATAATCTTGCTTAAGTAAAGAATCTCTTAAATCAATGGATGTGCACTACCTTGAGCATCACCAAATGGAATCAGTAGCAATCTTTTGCTTTTGTCAATCATTTTACTTAACGATATGTAGTATTATGCTCTAGACCTTGATTATACTCTGTGATATTAGTGGTTGTATACATAAAAAGTAAATAAGATATCAACGATGAAATCCTAATCTGAAGTAAAAAATTTTTTTTCAATAGATTTAATAATTAATAAACTATGATTATGTATTTTAAATAAACATTAATCTTCAAAATATTTTAATCTGATAGCTTTTTTTAGCTGGAAAACTCGGAGTATGAAACTATTTTCTAGATTTTTCAGGTCCAGTAGTATCTTACAAGATCCTGTATCAGTGTACTGTGTCAAGTCTAGCTAGCATCCATATGGACTTGTCAATAAGAATCAAATTGCTGGTGCCTCATCAGCAAAATACACAGCACTGCACCATCTTGTAATGTTGAAAGTCAAGAATGCAAACTTTTAAATATGTTTTAAATATATGGTTTGAAAAATGTCATACCTTACCAGTGATTTTTAAGTCATATAAGTAGGTTGTATTGACAATATGATTTGAGATGAGAAACTATAAGATATAAGAATGTTAAAAAGAGATACAAACTATGGACCACAGCCACAGGATTCTAATAATGAAGCAGCAATGCCACCATAGCATGCAAAAAAACATGAACTCGAGAACATTCACCATGACTCTTCCTATTCCTGGTTATTATTTCTGTTTCTCCAGAGGATCAAGACTTTTACCTTGAGTTGGTTGAATTTGAGCAGGTCACTGTCAGTATCGTGCCCAAAGGCAGTGAGGAGCCGCCTCTGGTTACTCCTCGCCTCCCGAGACAAAGCCTGCATCTTCCCAGATGTGACTTTTGGTGCATCACTCGAATTCCCACCAGTGCCTGGCAAGCCGAGTAATTCCGAGCTTGCCTGTTGAATAGTCTGCCCATAGTGATGCTGAAGTGGGGAGAATGATTAAAAATGAAACTAAATGCGCATAGTAAGACAACAAGCAAAATTTATAGTAATCTGCATCTATTTGAAGGAAAAATATAAATAAACAAGATGGAAACAAACACCTTTAATAAAATTATTTTGTTTCCCTCCTTACTAATCGATGGAAAGATTTTCAACTATATTTTGCACAAACAATTAATGGGGATTAAAGTATATGAATGATAACACATTACCCATGAAACATTGTATTTATGCCACTGAACATTCTTTTCCTGCTAAAAAAATTTGCTTGAATGGATACAATATTTCTTATAGAACAAAGAAGGAAATATTTATGAAGTAATATCAATCTGCCACGGCCTCAAGGCTGTTTTAACAGGTGAGGATAGACACCCATAATTCATAAAAATCCAAACAATTGGGGAAATATAAGGGAGACAGTGCCTTTCCCTCTGCTGGGTGTAGTTTCCCCAGGCAGATCTGGTAGAGATGCCCAGAGGTTTCTCGGGGAACTTTGAACCCTTATCATAACTCATGAGGCAAATGCCTACTTGTATGGCAGCTGTATAACTCTGACACAACAACAGCCCATCACAGAATGGAGGTGAGAAGTAAGTAATAGAATGGATTTGGCCTCATGTCGACTATATTTGAGGTGAAGACTGACCATAATAATGGGTTCAAATTTAGATGCCAAAACAACAATATTGGGATTAATGAAATCGTTTTAAATCGGAAGAAAGACTTAACTCTTTGAACACGAACATACTTTGGATGGTACAAGCTCTGATATTATCAGCATGATCCTACGTGTTCTCCAAGGAAGTGTTATAGGATCCCAACTTTTCTTAAACTACTAACAATCTGAATTTTGTAATCAACTCTGAGGTGAAGATGTTTGAGGATGATATATTTTGTAATAAAATCTAAGATAAAGATGTTTGCATATGAGACCATCATCTACAGAAAGATATCATGAAGAGAAGATCCAGAGGACAGATCTATTACAGTGATGCTTTTGGGACACAGTTGCGAGTAATTAAATGAAAGAACAATGCTAGACTGAATTCACTGAAAAAACTTAAGAACCAATGGCTTCAATACTGAAGTTCACACACACAGAAGTGGGGGAGATAGATGCCCAAACTAACAGATTCAGTGATTATTTCTTTCCTCTGACAATGAACAAAAGTAATCACTTGAAAATAGATGAAATTATTTCTAAAACATACTCAGGTTGATTAATATACATAAGTTTTTCACTCCTACCATACATACACTGTTGGGTCGCTTGAAGGGTATACATGTCAATGAAAATGTATAATGAAATACAGTATTAGAACACAAATGAATATTATAATAAACTGAATACTTTTCATTAATTTCAAAATGAAAGACTTTGGCTTCAATACAAGCCATCACACACATATGTGAAATTCAATCCAGAATAGACACAAGAATCACCCACTAGTAAAGCTGAAAATGTTTTATGTTCCAACAGTAAAAAATTATATATTACTAAAGATTCCTACTGTGCACATACAATGGTACCAGAGACAAAATGATATCATATAACTGAAAATAACAATATTTAATCATTAATGTTTTGAATCCAAAATTCAGAGGTTTAAAGAGCTGAAATGATGCAAATTCACTGCATGAAAAATTATTAATTATGTATCCATTTGGTGTCAAAATTGAAATTTGCATTGCATATTTAGTCACGAAATTGTGCCTACTTTTTTCAAAGGAATTTTTACATGGCTAATTTTAACCTTGCTGCTCACTCCTGTCTGACTTGCAACTCCTATAATTTTCTTGGTGAATTAAAAAAAAAATCAAACAAGTAATTTTGATTTAGAACATTTTATACTACAAAGAAAACTCAACGGGGACAATTATGTCCACATGAAAACGTAAAAAAATTAACCGTACCTTATGCTTGGCCTTTTCTTTCACGTCGATCTTATAATATCCCTCGGTTCGAGCGCACCCTGTCATATGTACCCGATGCTCCTCTCTTCTCCTCTTCTTTGCCGGAGATGCTATGTCCGTAAGTGCGGGGTTGGTTAAGGAATGTACGTGACTCCCTTAAAATGACAAGTGAAATACCTGATCCTTTCAATGACCTAGTATGTACACGGTCATTTTCATATAGAGCTGGAAATAATTATTCTCAGGATATGATATAAGAAACACAGAACTTGAATAGAGGACATGTTTAGTGACCGAAGAATTAAGTGCTTTCATAGAATTAAGAGTCTAGTGAGACTAGTCGGCATATGCTACGTTATTATTTTGCTTATGCCATTAAAGATAAGGTTGCATCAGCTATCTTTTGGTAAATGTAACTTCTGAAATATACTTTTGAGAAAGGGTGCAGCATCGTGGGTCGGAGATTTAAGAACCTTTGCAACAATGTTCCCCATAATTTGTGAAAGAACCAGTTTACATCAATTGGGAGGAGTCACTCGATTATGCTTCCTTATTAACTGGTTGTCAGTCAATTGCCCATTTACAAGGGGTAACCTGGTTATATTAAAGGAGGAAATGAGCTCCCCGCTTCCCCATAACCATTTTTCCTTTTCTCAAAAACAGAGAAACATGTCATTGAAACAGAGGGGGCCATAGTTAGGCAGAGTTCACCCCTGTTCCATAAATCAAGAGGATCCCGAGAGAGGACAAAACTGATGATCCAAAAGTATTACTATTTCATAATCTTGTATCATGATACTAACAAATATCTACATATTTTTCATGAAACAACAAAACGTACCTCTCCAAAAGTGTTATCCTGACATCTACCCAATTTCACCACAATATTGTATAGTTTGATACCACACCCTATACAGCAAATAACCCCATATCAAATCAGAACTAACAAAATTAATATTTGAGACGTAAATGAACATAAAAAGAGTTCAGGAAAAGGTATCATTCATGCTAGGATTGAAAGTTTAATGATAAAAAAGATTATTTCTGTTCATCACTATTTAGGGGAATGTACAGCATTAACTGGCAAAATTTTGTTTGAAGATGCCACAAAAATAAACTAGCACTGTATCATCCAGGAATAAAATTAAAATTATACAGAGAATTGCCCGAGTATTTTTATTGCTGCCACAGCTAAGAAATTACCTACACAACAAGTAAGAAATACCTTTGTAGGCAAAGCTTAATGTTATGCTGAAAAAACAACTAAATATAGCAAGCTCAACTGCTTAGACGACTAATATCAAAAGCTGCTAGAATGGGACACACATCTCGTAACTAATTGAAGAGTATTGATGTATTTTCTTTTCAATTATATTAGTGTCAATGCAAGTTTTTTTCAAAATATCATCTGATATGATCTAAGAATTCTATGCAGAAAATACGAGTTGAGTCGAAAAGTAACCATGATATAACAATAAAAATTTCAAATCACATTGTCTAGGGGAGGATCAAAGCTTGAAATGTTCAGCATTCATTGCTATGCTCAAGGGCCTGGGCACTTGAGACGAGCTATAAAGGTTAGAAATGCTATTCATACCTAAGGTAACTTTTAAGGAAAATGCTGCTACATTTGATGATGCAGCATGGACAGTGGAGGAATAACAGGAACATAATTGAATCCATTCTCCATGTAACAGAAATTATATATTATTCTAATGCCTCTTCTCATGGTAAAATTTTTCCCAAGATGTTTTTTTATAAAATCACTTGCATTCTACACAACAGTTCTTGTTCACAGTATAATTTTATATAAAACTAAGTTTTAAAAAGTGTTTTATGAAATATGGCTGGTTTCCATAAAATCCTTTTATACAATGACCAATGAGAGAAGACCTTGCTATAATGATGCCACCTAGCGGCATGAAAACAAAATGAAAAATGTCAACGCATGTAATCATTCATGGAGACAGCATGTTCACGTGGGACATAGAAGCCGTCTCTTTGCTTTTGGATGAGTGTCAAATGTGTGAATGCCTCTTTAAGTGGTGAAGTCACCAATTTAACGTAAGTGAAATGCAAAGCATGATGCAGAGCAAAACATTGCTATGACTTAGAAAAGAGATAAGGTCTTCCACAACAGCAGAAGGAGTGATAGCATTCCACTTCCTTCATTTTTCTCAAAATCCATGGCCTGGCACCTCAAGTCCAGACCCATTGGCACCATCGCCAGTCTTCAGGCCACCTAACACACGGTGCATGAAACATCATTCGCATGATCTCGTCGGAAACTTTATCTCCCAAAATGATGGGATCAAGCATGGGAAAAATAGAACGTCCTAATTTGTTCTTATCATACGCACGCATGATGCTTGAATGATCAGCACTCATCGGCCATGTTTGTTATGTGATATCTGGAGATATCACTTTGAAGCTAAAAAAAACTTGTTATAATAAGTTAACACAGTACTGTGACAAGCATTAAATTTGGAAGCATATTAAAGTAGATTGATTGTAAAATGTTGTGTGCAATTATTTAATTGAGCCCCGGGAGACAAATAGTTGGAAATGTAGAAGCAGAAAGTAGTATGCTATTTACGGGATAATATTGCATTGCATTTGGTTTGTTAAAACGGTATAGATACACACAAGAGGCGGTATATAGATACATATATACTACTACTAGCTTGTGCATGATATCATGCACTGTGTTGAGGTGACCTTTACTCTCTTTTTTTATAACTGAGCATGCAATTGTTCGTTCGGAGGCTTCCGCGGTGGAGATACGATGAATTCTGCATATTATCCGGGTTTTCACCGCGTTCGTTGATTTGATGTGACAACGGTTTCGCCAGCATT
>WURS02104750.1:0-23340 GCA_011762765.2 Rhinocypha anisoptera | reverse complement strand
GGCGAGAGTGACGGTGAATACCCATCGGTGTCACAGGCTGCGTGAACATGATACATCTTGAGAAGCACAGACAGTGAGGAATGAAGTACATGTCCGATCGAAGAGATGACATATTAGTGACCATGACCACGACAAAGCTGAAAACTATGTCACAGATCCAATGAAAAGCAATCGTTCCACCTTTCCCAGTTGTCCAAGCTACTTTTAATTGAGTGGCGTCACAACGAAAGTGACTGGCAAGACGAGGAAGAACCGCAAATACCTACCAGAAGCTCTACAAGTCATATTCTACTTTGTGAAGTATTAAAGAACTCATGGTCCGAGAAAAGTTTGAGAGGAATATTAGGGATTTCCATGAGTTTCCACCAAGGCACTGACCAAGGGATAATGTTCTCTTCTTCAACTTATGGTAGGAGAGGCTTTTCTTAAAAAAAAATAGAAAGTCCCCACAATTATGATGCTATAGTAAAGTAGAATATTTCGTAAAGTGATAATGATTTTAAAAAAATTAATTTTCTAGTACTAAAGTATTGTCTTGGATTTTTTTCTTGAACTACACAGGCTGTGGCTACACCGGACCCAAGCCGTATTCGACCTTAGAAAATCAAACACAAAAGAGTTTGATTTCTGATTGACTAGGTCATGTTTGATCGATAAAAATTTAATCGGATGTTCAATATTTGTGAATGTTCTGTAGTTTCAAATTTATATAGTGTATAAAATTTATTTCTTAATTTAGAAAGAAAACGTTAAAATGTATGAAACCCAAACGAAAATGTATTTTACCTTGGCAAGAAATTAAAACTTCAATGGTCATAATGCAATTGCCTTCAGTTGGAAAGTTAATTCTTTGTTTATAATGTCTTTAACAGGTAAACTTTTTTTACATATAGTGAAATCAGTGACAATTGGCTCTAAAATTGCTAGTTTCGAAGCACATGATCACGCAATGACATTTTCATGAGGCCACCTTACCTTAAATACATTGGTTAGTAGTACAATTAACAATATGGAGGTAGCAGCCACAGGGTGCAATGTCATATGTATTGAAGTATCTCATATTAAAGTCAGTTGAAGGAATTTCTTTGCTTGGCTCATAAGTAACCCAATTGTAATATCGTAACGTTGTAGTGTGAATTTATGATTTTTCCAGAAACCCAATGAAATGTCGATAAGTTATCAACGAAAGCACGATAAGCATTGCTAACCTTAAATGTGACCTGTCACTCTGGTACCATAGGGAAGACTGAAAGCATTGCGTTATATATGATGATCTTCCCAGTAGAGAGGATGGTAAAACGAAGCTCTCCTTCAGTGCGAACATAATTCAGATAAAAATCAAATAGATTTAGGAAATATATGGCGAAGAATCTTCTCCCTCCTGTACCTGCAAGCACATAGATTGGGGGAACTGCATTTAACTGTGGAAAGCACCATCATGTTGTGCATGATAGTGGACACTTGTCCTCGAAAGAAGGCTTCTTCGCCCCCTCTAGATCTAAATGCCAAATGCAAGATTGCAAATTGAGCCAGACCCTCCCTTCAAACCGCCACCTGCCTCCCCTCAAATGCCTGGCTTCGCACTCTGAAGAGGCTAAGCCTTTTAAATCTTCAAGTTAAGTCCTCCTGTTTCTGCTATTCCCTGATAGAGGAGCTGTTCACCGGTGCATCAAATAGTTAATTCTAATTATTCTATTTACTCATTACTGCTTGCATGAAATGAAATTTTAAATGGCGCAGTAAAATTCTTGAATATCAAAGATATTTTGCACCTTTTGGTTTTTTCCATAAAAAAATATTTAATGCAAAATTAGTAATATATTTTGAATAAACTGAGCTTAAATCAAAGTCTAAAAAAGAGCGAAAAATTCTAGTAGAAACTTTAATTTCAAGGCGAAATTTTCCTTTTGATATCTTCAATCATTGGGTGAAGAGAAGGAAAACCGTTTTTGGGGCAGTGGTGTTTAGCCTTAATACCCAAAATACAATGCTCGTTTTCGACTAATAGACATGAAATTCTTTGGCTCTTGATTAAAAATTCTATGCATGCATGTATCTCAAGAGTTATTTTTAGAATTTTTAGGTATCTCAAGAGAATTTTTTTGTTTTTTGGGGACAGGAAATGTCTCAGTGATAGTAACTGTTAATTAATTAATTCAAATGTAAATGTAAAACCATGTAAATGTCAATTTCAGTGAAACATTAAGTATGTATACGTCATTAAATAAGAAAAATCATGCTCAATGAATTAAATAATGAATTTTTGAAAGATGTACGATATTTAAAAAATGTTTTTGATATTTTTAAATTATGCCAATTAACGTTTACTAGGGAAACACTTTCTTTATCTTATCAACTTCTGGAATGTTTTATCTCTCTTTCATGAATGTTAGAGACATAGCATTCGCCAGAGAGAGACACATTCCCTTGGAGCAGGAGGGGGAGGGGGAGAGAGTGTTCATGGTGGAGGTCCTTGGGTTGCCACCCCAGAATGGGTTCAAAGTTGGAAGAGCAAGCTACCATTGCAAACAATAATGAGATTACTTCAAGTTCTAGTACCTCAAGTTGAAAAAATATGCATTGATAAGTGAGTATAATATGTTGAAGAACTCTCACTGGTCACAATCTAACATAGTTTCACTAGTTGAAACATATTTTTGTAGGCTCTTATGAGCCTAAACTTCCTCCCCCATACCCTTCCATTCCCATCCTTCTTTACCCTTCCTCCCGGTCTGAAGAGCCTATTAGTGCTGACCAGACTTGAAACAACACCTTGGAAGAAGAACTCTCACCCTAATATACTTACTTCTACATCATCACATGTTTTCATTAAGAGTTAAAATTCTAATCAAGTCATTATTATGGCTGCTTTACTCATTAAATTAATATCTAATGTGAATTCAAAGTGAAAATTAATTGCTACTCATTACCTTACTCCTGTAATTGGATGTTCTCTCACCAGAAAATTGTTTTGAAATAATGTACAGTTCATTATAATTGTAAAGGATTCTTTACCCCTGGGTAAGAGCCTCTTGAGCAATTTGATCAGCACAAAGGATGCCCAATACCAGGGTGTCATATCCTCAAAGCTGAATTTTTTGTGGAAATTGCAAATTGTCCTCATTTAGTTGAAAGGATTAGTACATACTTTCCAAAACTTTAGATACTAACTAATAGATTACTCCACATCATTACTAGTCATAGAGAACACATCGCTGATGGTGTCACTATATATGCCAACCAAAATCCTAAACACACCATGTGGACCTGAATATACCTTTTGTGACCAGAAAGAAACATTGTCATAAAATGCTGGCTCATGAACTGTTTGAACTTGATTTTATCTGTATGCAAGATTGTGCACACTGAAATATGTTGACATTTCTCACACTATTATAGAATGATCATTTTCCTGGATGTGTACATTGCAGTTCTGACATCATAAAAGTATTGCAATAATGGATTAATATGCCAGGTCTCAGCCAAGTTACAATTTGGTTTGGGTAATGTAAAAAATAGCTGGCTGTAGCCAAATACTGTAAAAATTTAATGTGCACTTATTTCAGTAATGTTTTAACTTTGAGTGGATTGATACTACAGGATAATGTACCTGGTAATAATTTCAGGGGTCTCACTGATGAAGGTGAGATTCTACGCTTCCTGCAGCATGGCACTTTGGTTGGATTACTGCCTGTTCCCCATCCCATTCTCATTCGAAAGTATCAAGCTAATAGAGGAACAACAGCATGGTTCCGTACCTATGTTTGGGGTGTCATATATCTCAGGTAGGTGATTTTGATATTCATATTTTCGTTTGAGAGAAAATAACAGAATTTAATATGATAATTTATTTTTCAGGAATGTGGACCCGCCAATTTGGTATGACACTGATGTCAAACTCTTTGAGATTCAGCGTGTTTAATTGTTTTTAGTAAAAAGAATTATCTTCTTGTTTATATGAAGAGCTTATGATGCCAATTGGGATATGAACTCACATTCAGGAACTACCTAAATATGGAGACGAATGAGAAGTTAAATTTAAGCATTTATTGTGTAGGTTGCATTGTTCTGTTGTGAGTTAGTTAGCATCATATGCATGGAAAAACTAATATCCTAGAGAATAATTAAGTTTATGTAAGCCAAAATTATTTTTATAATTTTTAACATTCGTAATCATTTCCCTGGAGTATCAACTGATGTTATTGTTTAGTTTTACTTAATTTTTATTTTAAAGTTATCCTGTTTTTACTGAATTTTGATAATCATCAACAATATGGACACTTTACCAAAGCTATTTTATCAGAAGTGGCCTCATTTTTTTGAAAGATTATTGTGATTAAATGTCCTTTTAATGCCATATGCTGTGAATACTGTTTTTATCATGAGTTGAAACATAAAGGCACCTTGGATATAGCCCACTTCACCTTGCTTTTCATGTTACTTTTTAGTATAAATTTACTTTTTTTTTACTGTTTGAATTATTGTACTAGTCATTCACATAAATGTATTCGGAAAGGTATTATACTTTTACATAAGTTTACATTAATAGTTTCTGATGTTCAAATTATTGCCCTGTTAAGTAATGGTAGACTAAGGATTATGTAACTGGCATTGATATCATCTATGCGTAATAAGATGCTTATACTTTGGAATCACTCTACTGACCCCAAAGTCACTGAAGTGATCACTAATTGTGGATTTTCCATGTAGTGTGGAAATATGGAATTCAATACTCTGAACTCAAATTAAGGTCATTACTCGAATTTCTGGTCCAATTTCACGTCATGATAAAAAAATGAGACTATGCTGGTGCCTATTGTGCTGACATTCAGAGAGTATTGAGTTATGTATATTAATCAGTGTTGAATAACCAGTTCTTAATACATGTTTATTTTATATCAAAGGAAATTTGTATTTACTTACTTAGTCATGCATGGTAAGATGAATAGATTTTTAAAGGAATTTGGGACTGCAGTATAATATAATTACCTCATTTAAGAAAAATTCATATAGATTTTACACTGTTATTGAACATTTGGATCCTAACATAAAGTTTCTCTTAAATGGAAATTATAGTACATATGACAGAATTGATTGGTACCAATTTCTTATTTTCATTTTATTTACAGTACTTATTAGATATTAAATATATACATGAAATACCAGGAAAGGATATGACATTCGAGATAATTTAAGTAACACTCTAACATTTCATTGTCCTTTTTGTTTTCCCTGTGGCCCTCCTTGCTTCTGTGCCATGTAAATTAAGTTTATTTTGCAATAGATAATGGCATCTAATATGCATCACAAATTCACCAAGGAATACTTTTGAAATGCATAGCTATTTTAAGCAATAAAGAATAACATACTTATCATTAAGATTGTAATGCTATCAAGGATATCCTCTTTAATTGGTAATCTCTGTCCCTGGTGTATTTCTCACTGAGAATGGCAGAGGTTAAGGGTAGTATGTAAAATTACATATCGTCCCTATGAAAATATTATGCTCCCTATTGTTTGCTTCTTATATCCAATGCAAGGACTGAGAAGGGTATATTCATTTCTTGGATTATATATTGTCATGCTATAGGTCTGAAGTCAATCTATACTGTATGAGAGAAGTAATCATTTTACAAGTATATATTGCCTTTCTGGTGGTATAAACAAATGTTTACCTCTCCTGTCATGTTTTATTCATGAGTTACTTGCATCCCTTACAACTTGATTATGGGCACTAGTATGATGATGTAAGTTATCTAGCCCATGACATGTTGGTATTCATCAGTATAAATGTTGCAACAGGCAGAGATTTCCTAAAAATAATAAAGCATGTAATAGGAAACAACAGTGCAGCAGTGTTACCTAGCAAACTCTAATTCAATCTACTTCGATTTATTTATTTTTTCATTTATGGAATTCTATGTATGTATACCAAATCTATATCCTATTTTTAGTCATGCCCAACACTATTACAGTAGAAGTCCGTTATAGCGAGTATGGCTTATAACGATAGTATTACTATAGCGAGTGATCGTTTTGCTTTGGTTGGTCCACGTTTTAAAACAGGGAGTTCCGCCAGTTATTACAAGTGGTCATACCTGCACTATCACTATAGTGAGTAGATTTTGCCGTGGTTGCTATTGCTGTTGCATAAATCGCAAGATTCAAACACGCATTACATTGTCATGCCTCGCGAATCTACATTGTAAGCCAGCTTTACGAGAGACTTTGTAGTAATTTTACAAAAGGAGACTGAGTTTATGCCACAGACTTTTCTGGGGAATGACTGAACAACTTATCTTGGAACCTGTGCTCCAGTCTGTCAATTCCTGGTGCTATTTCGTCCTTATAGCCGATCGATCAGAATAAAAGAACATATGGAACGGTGAGCTTGACTTGTAGACAATGCTGGAAAAGGTATTAGTTGAAGGTCAGACGGGGAGGGAGAGACTGCCAAACAACAGGAGGTCCCCTTTTCAAGTCCCTTTTTTATCCACAAGCAAGAGAAGGGATTAGTTAAAAGTCAGAGAGGGGGGGCAAACAAACAAGGGGGAATTTACTTTTCACCAAGCCTAACTCACAGTAAAGGAGATCCCATTGGGTGGTTCTATTTGTCTGTGTTGACCTAGCAGTATGGCCAATCTCTCGACCCTATTATTTATGGAATCGTATTTGTTAACCATAGGTCATACCTTTTCTATGATTGTTCATGAAACGTAGCCAAAGATACTACCAATGCGTGACGTACATTAGTTACGAGTGCGTGAGTTTTGGCGGCAGTATTTTAAAATCTTTTTAATGAAATGATTTATTTTCAATTCATTTGCGGATGGATTGATACAACTACTTCATGGCTCATTTTCGCCTACTTTTTGTGACGTTATAAATGCCAAAAGTGGTGAATTTAAATGACTATCGGCTATAACAAGTGTGCGTTATAACGAGAGATTTTTCGTCATTTATCAGTTCTCGTTATAGCGGACTTCTACTATATTTTCAATTGAAAGAAGAAAATATGAATTTTTCTCTAACCAAATTTATGAACTGTGGTGATTTAAGAAATGGCAAATATGCAAAAATTTTAATCTGCTTTGTTTATTATCAGATGCCATTCTTGCCATTTATTAGCAAAAGCATTTATGTAAATGGAGGAAACAAACAAAAATTTATAACTCTTCCATGAAAATTAGTCTTTTGGTCTAACATGACTTCATAATTTGATTTCTATTAAAAGTAAGAATATTTTTTTCAAGGATCGACATTAAGTTATGGTGCACAAATGTACATAAATTGTTTGTTTATTGGATCTTCACTGTAAAAGTTATAAAAAATCTAATAGAAAACTTGTGAATCTTTGTCACATTTATGTTCCATTCAAGGTTAGGTTCAAGTGAAGGGGATGTTTCACATAACTGAGTAGACCTTTGAATCTATTATTTATGGATTTATATTGTTCAAGCTATTTGTGAAAAAGTTAATTATAACATAGAATGTATACTTCCATGGAATCCAAATGATGTGCAGAAATCATGCATACATGATCAAAGTTTTTTATGATATTTATCTATTTGATCATTAGTGATTGGCTATAAACTTTGTTCTTGGCAGCACAAGAGAGTTGAGATTGGCTATTATTGAACCAGTTTGGTTTTTGCAGATTTATTTTTAGCTCAAAAAATAGTAGAATAACAAGTGAGTTTATTTTGCACACACAAGTACACTGAAAAGTTCACCAGTCAGTGAAAACATGTAGAAATATGTAAATGGGAAAGGGATGCATGGAAGGTGAGCAGAGTGGATAATTGCCATTTTCAAATGGAATCAACTTTATAGCATTATCATCTATATCCGTGTGCCTATTCTTTAATTTTAATGTACTGTTCCTTTAGGAGAGTTCACAGGCATAAAAGCTAGTTTGTTTGCAGTCACAGGCATTACAGATAAGGAAAACTTGCTCAGTCATTTTCTCTACAACCAATATCATTCTTCATATCAGCTATCTTGTCTTTCCTGAGCAAAAATATCATCTGACATTATCAACGAAAATTCCCCCTAAGTACTAGTTGCAATGTTTCTGTTGCATAATCTTTTTCCCTATTACAGTTTCCCCAAACAACATTCTCAAAGATCTTTTCTCCATCCCCAGTAATATTGAGGTCATGGCCAGCATATTTAATTGTATTTGTAAATGCCCCTCCATGACTTCTACATGTCAAGGCCCTCCTTATCCGTCAGATATCTGGAAAACCACCTTATCTCTACCAAACCCTAATCCACACCAGCAAATCAGTTCCAAGCAAATGCATTAGATGCAAAACCTGTCCCATCTTCACCACTTCTTTTTTCCCCAACCACTCAATTTTCTCCTTCCCTTACACAAATATTAAACTCTTCCCTCTCCTCAACACAGTTTACTTCTGTTGAAGTCTAGGGAAAAAAAAATTCTGAATCTATATGAGATTTTTTCTTTTCTATGAAAGATTACATCCAAATATAGAATTTCTTTTTTTTTGTTCTTTCATGTTATTTTGTAGGAAAAATCTTCTGGGGCATATTTACTGTTTGGACGAAAGACACAAATAATCTTTGCATCTAATTTGGGATGACTGAAATCGCAAAATAACATTTACATATACAAAAGAACCAATACTATTTTGATGTAACTTAATAGTTTACTGAAAACAAATTGTTGACATTTTCATCATTTCTCAACTAAAAATCATTGGGTTCCACTGAAAATAATTTCAGGATTTTCTTTGCTTATATTCTTGGCCTGCTTTGATGCAGGCACTAGTATGCCTTGTGTGTAGGGAAGTGATGAAATGACGATTGCATATAGATACAAGGAAAATATTAGAATGCTATAATATGTACTTCATGGACAATTACTGCATAAATTTTCCCATGAAGCCATTTCTCATGGCTTAATATAGCTTAAATGCCATGAATCATGTTTTTGTGATATGTTATTTACTGTTTGATGAATTTAGTAAGGTAATGTTTTTTAATGTTTAATGAACTACTTTTTCAGCAATAGTTTCAGGATTAACTCTGTGAAATTCTTTCATCTTGAATTTTTAAAAATACACTGCAATTTCACAAATATATTTTATTCTTAAACTCACGACCTGGGTTTCACCACAGCGTGGCATTATCCGGTGATGATGCCACAGGTGATGTGAAATTGCAGTGTATTTAAAAAAATTTTTAAATTCAAGAACTACTTTTTGTTGAAGTAATTTATGTGAAATGTCAAGACTTTATTGTAACTTATGGAATTTTTTCCCACCTATTGATTGAACATGTAATGTAAAAACAGACCTAGTTTAATATAGAAAAATGAATTGAATTTCCAGTAAATTTGTTTTTATTGGTTGGTGCATGGTTGCTAGGGAAATATTTGTTTTGTTCTCATATTGTTTGGAAGAAGGTGCAGTTGAATTGGAGAAGCTCTGTTGATACAATGGTTTGTTTCATATACGAAGATGAGATGTGAACATTGTGAAAAGCTGTATTTATGAAAAGATTTTCCTGACAATTGTGCATCAATGGCTCAAGTACAAGGTTATGTTTTTAATCTTGAATTTGCTAATTGTGGTGAACATACGAACATTGTAATACTGCATGGCTTTGTGCATACTCTGATTAACCTGTTGTTGAAAAGGGTATGCATGAACAATTTAACATTCCTCTCTTGTTTTCATTGGCATATCTATAAATATATTTATTACAAATACAAATGTTTGATTGTAACTCCTATTGTTTTTACGTTTTCCTTTGATAGCAGTAAGCCTACACTTGGCATATACCGTTTAATGTATTTGTTTGTCACTCATACGAGTTTTTTCTTCTTACTCAAATAATAGTATCTCAAGAGGTACAGTATATTCTTTTACATTATTACTGATATAAAAAAATATTACTGCGGCACTGGGATAACTGAAATCTCAATGGACCATTAAAAAATTGGAATTATCAAAAAATTTGAATCAACTGAAAACTTTCAAAAATTATTCCAACTTCAGGATTTACCAAAAAACTTTATTCTTTAGACATTATTAAACCTTTTAGTGCCAGGCCCTACCACCTGGTATATGTGAAAAATACCAGGGCTTTTTCATGGAATTTGTTGATTTACACAAAATTGAAATGGCTTATGCCTATTGGTATCATTCAGTCCCTGCATGGGGAGCTGAGTGATGTGGAATTGGCATTATAAAATGGTTCAGTCTCCAAGAAAAGTCACAAAAGTGTAATCATATTGCATTTATTTATCCCTCACCTTTCCAAGATCATAAGTGTTTGTAATCACTTTTTAATTTCTGAGAAGTATTTTATTTCTTAAAAAGTGATGTGAAGAGTTGAAGTGTTGTCATTCAACAATTTTAAGCGAAGTTTAGAAAAAGAAAGGTAAATATATTTTACTGTCCTAGTCTTTAATCAATCTCTAATGGGTAAAATGAATTGGCTGGAAATTTTTTATTTTTTCTCAAAGGGGTCCCTAAGGAGTAGGACAGGTTCATAATATGTAGTATGAAAAAGAAATACTTGCAATTTCTACTGTTAAGTGGACATTACAAGTGTTTATTATCCTTATATATCTGACTACTGACTAATCATACCTGACTATATCATTTGACGAGTTCATTCGGTGAGGTTCTTTAATTGGGGTTCCTAGTTCCCTAGATTTTTTTGTTTTCCATCTTGCTTTTTGTCTTCAATTTGAATCTTGCATCATCTCAGAAAATGCCCCAAACACTTGGGACTCTTGAAAAAGCAGTATCACCAGATGCCTGTTTTATGATGTTTTATAAGTCATATTGTACCCAAGTTCCAAACAGAACTGATCACACACCCTTGCTTAAAATTCTGCTCATTTCAAAACATCACTGAAAAAACCTGTCCACATGTTAGAATGAGCAACTCCAGCCACTCACATCGAGGCTGGATGAGATGTAGTGCATTCACTAGCATGGCCTGGTACCAGGCTCACAACATTATATGTAGATTTTCTACATTGTCATCTCTTCAATGAAAAGTTTTAGATGGAAGCAAGACGGACAGTTTTTGATGAGAGAAAACACCACCAAGTTTTCTTGAGGAGAATCTGTTTTTTGGGCTAGGATTTTAATTCAAAATTTAATAATATATGATCACATCATTCTGGAGGAGAACTGCTAAAAAAACACACTAAAAATATATAGGACTATAAATTATGAGTACATCAATTTCATGCCAATGGTGAGCGTGTAGCTGTTGTTTAATTTGAAATCTGATTAGGAGTTAAAATTCCAGGGAACAAATGAAAACTCAATTTATATCAATTACTTCAACCAAGAATCCCATGTTCCCAGACCATATCACACATTGGTCAAAGAAAGAACTGGAAGTCTTATTTCACTGAGTATTAACTGTCCATTAATGATAAGATCTTAATTTCAACAAAGTATTCATGATGAATCACTTCTGTATATGCTAAAATGGTCTCATCACATTATCAGTAGTATTATTAATGAGTAATGGCATTAAATCTATAAAATAAAAACCTCATCATAAGAAAAGTAAAATAGTACAAGCTGATCTAAATTTGTTTATAACTTTTCTTTATTATCATTAAATACCAATAATAGTAAGTGAATATTGAATTTGATTTGAATTATTGACCAAATTTCTATGGAATTATCAATATCCTTTTAAGGAAGTTTGGTGTGAGCAACTGTTGGTGAAGGAGCAGTAAAAATTGACTCTTTTTGAAAATATGTATCAAGGAGAAGATTTTATTCATAAAAAGCAATATCATTCAATTAAATGTCAGACATAAAAGGAAATATGCATTCATTATATTTGCAACCCAGTTACATTTTAGGTTTTCAGCACGAAATTTTTGATAATTTACACTATCAACTGACAGATGTAACACTACATTGAGGAAATTCAAAAAAACTGGTTCCTTACATTTAACAACTCATCAATTTCGCAAATGTGAATCTGTACAAAATTAAAGGTTACAACAATATATACATAGTTCCAGGTATAGAAGAGTAGAGCAAATAAAGGTAAACCCAAGTCATTAAACATTATTACTTTCATTACAACTTTAAGGAAGACAGTCCATAAAATCACTTCCACAAACAAGAAATATTTATTCAAGCAGAAAGTCAAGGGATCTTGGTTTATACATACAGGGAAAGTCTGTAAAATAATTAGTCTGGAGAGAGTCAAGTTGAAGTTTCTTACTCAGTTCTCACATGCTCAACTGTTGAAGCTTGGACTAACTTCTAAAATAAATAATGAAAATGGAATTTGAGGTGAAGGTGGGGCAGTCAACAGTAAATATGCTTAGAGGGTCAGGTGACATTAAATACATTCTATGTGGCTCAGATCCTCTTTGACACAACAAGACACCAAAAAATTATAACTGTTAATTAATAATCCAACAACTGGTAAAATTATCCCTATTAACCACTTCTGTCAATAATTTTTAACTTAATAGGTAACTTGGCACAAAGATCAATTTCACCCTTAGCTATAATCATAAAGACATTAAAGCTTCACCAATTATATTCAATCAAAACATCTCAAATTCATTTCAGTGCACCACCAACCAGGTGGAAAATTACCATCCATCGAGTAACCAAACTCGCAACATGTCAGTAGAACCCAACTACTTCACAGAATTCTATTTGGTCAAAGGGACACATCTCGATTCATGCAGGTCACTCAGGTCACATATGAGGCATAGTCTCTCGTGGCAACGCCTCCTGACACTGCCTTCTGATACCTGATGACTCCCCCTCTCACTACCTTGATCACTTTTAATGACTTCCCCTCTCCTAGCCCACTCTTCATCCTCATCCACGATTATCAACGATGGATAAGCTGGACTTGCATCCCCACTGGCTACCAGTACACCCTTCCCTTTCCTGGTGCCAAGCAGCCACCAGAATGAGCATTCAACCTTGGCTCTCAGACCAGGGATTGACCAGATGCACTCCACAAAATTGCAATTGGGATGCTGCTTCCTCTTCCGAGGACACATTCGAATGTCAAGCTTGGGGTTCACATCTGCTTTCTCCTCCTGCAGCCATGCTAACACATTTATGGGGTCATTTGGCTTCACTTCTAAGGACGATGAGCCAACTTTGGGTTTGGGAAGACTTGTACCCGCAGTGCTGGCCGATTGTGAACTGTCTGATCCAAACTGTACAAGTGATTCTTTTGAAGGACACTGTTCAGCATTCAAAGTGGCTCGTAACCAGTTACCTGGCTGGTGCAATTTACTCACTGGCATCACAGTTTTCCTTTCAACAAGTGACTCTGAATATTCACTATGTTTGCAAACTACAGGACTGTTTTCTGAGTCTGAGCCACTGTCCACCAAATGGGAGCATGGCATTTTATCACAATTCTTGGAATAGAGCAGTCCTTTGGCTAATGTTCCATCACCCAGGTTGTTTGAGATGCAGAAAGATCCCCTTCCTGGACTGATGGGAGAAACTGGCAGTGCTGTGCAAGAATGCCCATCCAATACCTTTGAAAGACTTCTACAGGACAAGACTTCAGCTGGTACAGCTCCTCTCTTATGACAACTCACGGCTTCATTTGTGCCTTTGGCTATGGTTGACCCCCACACCACATCGGTACCACTGCCATCCACACAATGCCTTTTACTGGGTTTGTTTGGATGGTTTTCACATAAAGCAGCTTCAGATGCAATGCCAAGTGTTCGTGTGCAAGAAAGGAGCAATGAGTGTGGATGTGACGATGCATGGATTAGCCGAATGCCACTTTTGGCAGCTGTAGAAGATGCCATGGGGTAAAGTGTTTTCCCATGAAGGTTGCTAAATGCCACCCCTGAAGAAAATTGTAGAAAATAATCACAACAATGTACAAGACCATTGCAATTTACAATACACATTCTGGGTTTGAATATTGAACACTGCAAAGAATCTTCAAGAAACTTGAATTTCTGGTATAACGAAAGAAATTTGTGAAATGTCTTGACCAGTTTAGAATTAAGTGGGAAAATAAAGAACATTTCATCGACCAAAAAGCAAGCTTTGCCATGGATAAAGTTTGCTCAGGTTTTTCATCTATCAATCTTCAAAATAATTTGTATGCATTATTAATTGGACATTGTGAACATTAATAAGATAAAGTAGAAAAAATCTGAAAGTCCTTTGAATCAAGTTTTGGAACCTTGGAATCCATTGCTATTTAATGATAAGATACCCGGTTCACTTCTGATTATGTTCACAGTAGAAGTGGAAAAATGTGGTTGAAATTCATTGTAAAATATAGAAAATGTATGGCTGAAGTTAAAAAAATACTATTTTAAAAGAAATCTTTTAGGATCTAATACATGGAAAATATAATCACATTAATCCATTCATATACAAACTACTGATCTAAAAAATTAGCATTTCAAGTTTTCTTCTGTTTCCACAGAGAAACAGCCATGAGCAATTAGCAACAATATTATCAGAATAACTACCTTAAATTTAAAAGTGATAGTTTGAAAACCAATAGAATAGTTAAAAGTGACTACATGCACATGGAAACTCACATTTATAAATCACCATTTATTGCAAAATAGCACATTATTTCTGTTTTACCAATGGACTCAACTGGATGAGTTTTGCAGCTGAAGTCTACATGATATAACCTGGAATTTATACCTCATTACAAAAATGGGGAAGTTATGTTATATTTAACCATCATTCTGAAGTCCATAACAGAAAGAACAACACTTTTTCACAGCCTTTATTATAGTATGACACGTTTCACTGTGATATAGCACCACTGGGAAGTATTAACATGAAACATAAGCCTAAAGAATACAAAACCCGTGGAAAAGTTTGTTGCTGACTTCTTTTATGTTATTAACAAGAATAAGGTTACACCAACAATGTAGAGAAATAATGGATGATCTGATATTTATATTGAATTTTTTTATATAAAAATATTTTTACATTACTAAGGTCTGACCATTACTGTTTGATGGTTAAATTTTTCATACAATTTCCACATTAAATGGTATAAAGTTTACTGAGTTACTTCCTGAAAGTTCTCTTTTTAGGGAGGCATTAACTCTCATATACCATAAGTCTTTGCTGCAACAAGTAACGACGTGATAATCACAAATATTTTTTTTGAATTTCTGAAAAGTAACTAATTTTTGCCATTTGGTATATTAGAAAGGATATTTTAACTCATTAAGTACAGCAAGCATGTGCAAGAAAGCCATGTGGTTAACCTTATCCCTTTGATGGCTCTGATCCCATCATTAAAGCAGTACCTGATTATACAAGTTGCATTAAAGTTGTAAGGCCTCCATTTTTTTTTCTCCGAACTGGAAACAGATAATAACGCGGTTTGTTTTAAAATGAGCGGGCACTCTTAGGTCAATGTGTGACAAAGATGGAAGCACTGTACGGCAGACAAAACCTCTAGTGGCAGCTGCGAGAATGAGAACTGTTTTCGATACTTAAAATGGCAACGTTTTCGTTAAATGATCAGCGTGTAATCATTTGTGGTGTGACACCGATTGAAATTCATCGCCAGGGTACTTTCATTGTGAATGCACTTTCGATACATCCATGACTCCATCACCACCTTCTCCTTCAACTGGCGATGAATTTAAATGAGGCCACATGTGAATAGGAAGAAAATAGAATATATACACAGCATAGTGCTCTTAGGTGTATTGGAAGTTATAATGTTAAGTAGATAAAAATCATTATAGAAGTTACTTTTGAAAAATATGAGAAAAGTGGAATGCTCAACCACACAGTCATTCACCATGAAAGCAAGCTTGCTGACAAGTATTATTTCCACAAGTGGACTAAGGTACACATATACCAGTACATTAACTGAGTAACATAATTACCTAATGGCTTCCTGTTGAGAAAAAATTCTAATTTTCCATGCCAAAGGTCCACATGTACACCTATTATACTGCCCAATCCAAATGGATATCCATTACATGTTTTCTTGCCTCCATGTTGCAAATTACCTATGAAAAAGTAAACATTGAGTAAAAAGAAATGGTGAAATATGTCATGGAAACAAAAAAAGGCACATGATGCCAAAAAAGAGAGCACAAACAGAGTTACATCCACGTCTAACCAAAGGGTAAATTTTTCTGTTTCAAGGCATTGAGGAATTACTTCCAAAGTACCATGCATGAATTATCAGCTGTGTTTTACAAACAGCACAATGAAACTGTCTTTCTTTACTAATAATATTAGCCTTCATAAGGGGTAAGGGGGAGTGAAAAAGACAACATAATGGCTTATATTCAATATAGTTTATACATTCAATTCATACATATTCAATATAGTTTAGCTTTACTTATTTACAATTATTTAGAAAATAATATTAATTCTTTATGAACATAAAGTGAAGAGGAACATAATAAGATTAAATTAAGTTCACTTTCTAACAGTTATGCAAAAATCATTCACACCACAATTTAAATAACTGATTAAAATTAAACAATAAACACCAGGAGATATTATCAGAACATACCATTGTATGAGTATCCCCATGATTCATTGTCTTCTCCAAGAAGGCTGCAGTATTTATATCTGTCTTTATGCAAGTCAACTGCTGCTGTACCAACACCAACCATCTTCAAATAAAAAATATACTGGTGAGATATTGCAATGCATAAAAATTATTAAGGAAATTTTAAAAACATGTTGAAAAACAACTTGTTACTTCGGGAAAAAAATTTCACATGGAATTACTGAAATTCGACTATCAAGCAAGATGCAATTTACAAAGGTAAAAAATAAGTGAAAAGGTGACATTGACAACAGCATTACAATACCGGAGTAAAATATTAAAGGGTTGAAAAGAAAACGGTTTTTTTTCAAACAAAGCAGGGTGTGATTCAAAGATGTGGAGCTCTTCTATGAATGACAATGAGTGTTTAAATGCAAACGAATGAGGACATAACGAAATATTATAAAATTGACTGATTCGGATTTATATAATAAGGAATGAAGTAATTACAAATTCATTGTTGGGTTGGGCTTCCTGATATAAAACGAAAATGAATAGTGACAGTTTTGTAAACACTTATTTTACTCACCATATCAGTTCCGTATAGGGATGTCAGAATTTTTACTTCCCAATAATGGTGCATTCCAGGTTCCAATGGCTGTTGTCCCCTGACAGCTGCTGTTCCAGAGCTGTAGCATGGGTGAAACATTACCTGAAATATTATATAATTAAAAGCATTAAAAGAAATAATATTACGAAATGGTTAATATTTTTTCTCGTGAATTATGGGCTACACAATATATCCAGGAGTAAATATTTGGCACTGGCATATGAGAATTATTGAATAATTAAATAACTCATTCTCACCTGTCTATTTTCTGACAGTAGTAGTATGGGGGAACCAAGGGAGGGCGGACGACCAAATCCACGTCCAATAAATGCTGTGCCATGCGGATTAGTGACTGCTGATCCCGGATCGCCAGGGTCCCAAGCCCATTCTACCCAACCTGTGAAAAGAAATACGGTCGGTGATGAACATTGACAATTTTTTGAGAACTATAGTAACTACTAATATCTATGGCACAGCACGTTAAATCAATAGAATAGAAAAGAGAGTATTACAATAATTTAGACATTATTAAGTTATTGATACCGGACTAAAACAAGAAATTCTTAAATATGGATAATGCAACGACAAAATAATAGGTAAATGTGGAGCAAGGCCATTTGCATCTTGGTTGCCAAGTGCTGTTGGCTTGCAATGTAGGGTAGCCCTTGGCATAAATCACACTTGTTACGTCCTCGATCAGCAGAATAGTAAAAAAAATAGCCTGCACCTTGAGTAAGGTTTTCACATGCGTTTCTGATTTAAGACAGAGTACAACAAAGAAACTAATTGTATTAAGTACTAGTTAAGCACCTTCGTCTTCTTCACCACAAGAGCATTTTAACACGGAATGACGTCCTATTGTGGCACCACAATCACAGAAAGGACTCCAGTTGGCTTTTTCGCCGCGTTTTAACCTGCGACATATAGACATAATGGAATTGTGTGTGCGTACACGTACGCGTCAATTACGTTAGAGCATACACTTTCATTTTCAGGAATAAATTTCGCGTGCGCAGTTCACCATAACGTTAACCAAGGTCGATTTTCATTAATAACCTTTCCTATATCGAAAATCGTGAGCATTAATGCGATATATCGAAAGGAAAAATGAATTCACTACCTAAATGCGTGTTGGGGCGGGCATATCAAAATGTTAGCAATTAACTGGTGGTTTGTAGACATTAAAATATTTAATTGCTTATAATTACGTGAAATGATACTCTATTACATCAGTGCTTAAAATTACTCACTTTTATAACTACGTTATTTGTTGGTAATCATTGATTGTACTTGGTATATTAATAGTAACAAGTAGCTCCTTATTTTCTCAAAATTTTAATTATGATAATGAATTGATTGATTTCCTGTATTATTTAATTAATATCATTGTGTAATTGCAACTGACCTACTTTTTTCTTACTTTTACTTTTTATGCCTTTATTTAGAAAACAGGCGGGAAAAATGTCCCTCGAAAGACGAAAAATCTGTGGTAAAAAATACTGATGTACAGTTCTGTAAAATGTTGAAAACAATTCGAGGAAGCGATAGAAAACGCAAACTGGTGAGTTAAAACAGATAAATTTAAAGGCAAATATTTAGTAAGAGTGAGTATCCCGATGTAAAGAGTACATTATCCAATGCCTTTTACAGGAAGTGCAGCGAGTTCGATCAACTTTATTTAAACAGATGGTTATCTTGAGCATATTAGCGTGAATCACTGAACTTCACTTATTTTCATGTGGGAATGAAAGAGTATATAAGCCATTTTAGCCTTCATTAACTATCATGAGTATTTGCAGCTCTTGGTTGACCTTTCATAATCACAACATCAGACGCTTTCTTATCCGTGGTTAGGTATATGCATTTGACCATGCTACTCTCGGCTTGATTTTGCATTGGACTTTGTAAATGTCACTTTTGTAAATCTAATCTTTCTTGAGTAAGTTTTCATATTTTTTCGGAAAAGATAACGCTACCTGGTGTTTTTTGTGGAGGCATGGAAAGCTGTCATATAATGTTTAAGTTATAAAACGAAAAGTTTGTTGTCAGAAAAATGAATTGCAAAGCAAAGGGTTAACCATTCTCAAACATTAATGCTGAAACATCAGGTACTAAAAAGAAACTTTTCGACTTCACACAATTCAATAAAATGACGAGTTTCATTGCATAATCGACAATTTCAAATATAACCTGTCGCTTCAGTAATACTCTCACATAGTCCATGTTATAATGGTAATAATCAATGTTCAATTTCGCGAGAGTGAAACAATATTCATCAGCATTTTCAATATTAATTTGCTAATGTATTATAGGTACCTAGTTTTTTTGACTAACACATGAATGGCAGATTTTAATTTGAACATGATGAATGCTCTTACATAGAAACATTGTAGATGTTTACAGTTCTTGCCTGTCATCTAACTACCTAATACTTACATCTCTAACTTTAAAATGTATCTCATTGATGATGGTCTTATATACCATAAAATATGATCCATTTACTTAGGTTTTGGTATACCTAATTAGAAAATTAGGTTAACCCTTACTGTACGTAATGAAGTTACTATTCATTAAATACTTATTTTGTTTTTTCTGTACTCAGTTCCAGAAAATTGATGTGATGTTTTTCCTTTAAGAGTAAAATGCATGCACATGTTCCACAAGTTCTGTTACATTCAAGAAATATTATTGGAGAGAACAAAGATGTGTTCTTTCTCTTTTCATGAGTTTTTGTGGTGGGTATCAAAGAATGATGAAATTTTTAGATGGATTTTGAAAAATTTCAACAATGAGGTAATAAAGGAGATTTACTTTCATTAAGCCCATTCAAATGTGAAATGATACTGTACATTAATTTAATGTATGATCACAAACTTAAAACATATTGTTTTATCTATATCAAATCACAAATTTGATAAACAAATTTAAAAGTTAATTTCCAATGAAACATTTAATTGTATAAATCCCATAAAGATATTTCTCCATCACTAGAACCAACAGCCAAAAGACAGGGACATTCCCATGACTCAACAGGGCCAACAGAGAATGCAACTTTTTGGATGGTTTTTGTGTGATGTTTTAATACAGCCAATGGTTTCATTGGTTTTTTATAGACTGGCATCACTGTAGAATGTCCACTAATGGTATCTTTGGATGAGGTACTTATTGCACTGTGAACACTTCCTTCAGCATTTGATATATCTTGAGTTTGCAATGTAGGCATATTACTGTTTGTTTCTGAAGGCTGTATAAAACTTCCTGAAGTCATTATGTTCTGTTCTTTTAAAGGTTCAGTGTTCTGTGAAAGTGACTGGTTATGAGCACAATTACTTTTATCATCTACAAAGGTAACATTCTGTTTTTCTTTCTTCCTTTGCTGCCATGAAAAAACTCTCAGTCTTCCATCCCAGCCTCCTGTGGAAACAATCTTGAAATCTGGACGAATCTGAATGGTGGAAATTCCTGGGTTTGTAATTGGTGTAAGACCTCCAAGTTCACAAGTTCCAGTTTGTGTATCAAAGGTAAATTTTTTTATTTGAGAACCCTCTGGTGAGCCATATATTCCTACTCCTTCATTTGGGTCAAAATCCAAGCAGAGGATAGGTTCACCAACATTAAGGCAACAAATCTCCTTCCCTTCATTTGAAAGATCTCTTAGACTGAGCTGGCCTCCTTCATGTGCAACCAAAAGCATAGGACGCTGACTGTAAGGGTCATTAAAAGCTTTGATGGCCGTGATGTATCCTAAGTCCTGAAAAAGGAAAATATTAATTAGGACTTCAGTTATTCAGGTACTATTTTATGGAAAAATATGAAGGACAATATGAGAGAAAGGCAGGACTACTAGCCACAGTATATGATTTTTAGGGAAATCTCAAGTTGGGTGGGGAGAGAGGGTGGGGTGGATGGGGTAGGGAGAGTAAGTCCATCTAAAGGAATTTGTTTAGACCAGGTTGGGAAATACTGTGGCAGACGTAAATGCATGCCTGCTCTGAGTTGGAGGGGCGTGGCAGAAGGTGAGAGAGAGGCAAGAATGCCAACTCTGTAAAATTGTTCAAAATTCTGCTTGTGTGAAGAGGAGTAAATGGGGAGAGAGGCGGTGAGATATGAGTGGTTATTGTAGGAGGATCAGATTTGGATGTTCATTCATTCATTCGAATGTTAAGAGGAGTGGTGGAGAGTCCAATGTAAAAGGCTGTACACAGTTGGCAGAGGAGGATGTTTATTATATTGTGGCTGGTGCAGGTAGGAGAGGGTACTGAAGGAGGAGGGAAGGCAAGGAATTTGTTGGGGATTGGATGGGAAATGACGGTTAGGCACACTTTACATCTTGGATAATTGCAAAGAGAGGGTAGGGGAAAAGGTGAGTTGCATGCTTTGGAGAGGGTTTTGGTGGTTTTAAGGATAATCAGATGTCTAAACAAACCTAACCTTTGGAGGTTAGAAGGACATCTGAAAGTGAGAGAGCATTTGGGAAAAATGTCGGTGGTAGTTAGGTTGTCGGAAAGGATGAGAAAAAGGTCTTTGAGGATTGGTTTGAGGGAATGGATGCAGGGGAAGTACGTGGCATAGAGGAGGGAAAGGTGCAAGTTGGAGAGGACTTTGTCGAGGGAGTTTGGGTTATTGCAAATGTGGTGTGTTGCGGTGCAAAAAAATGTTTGCCTATATATTTATATGATAAAAAGTGCAAAAAATTTTTCATTCATTAGAAGCAACAGGTTACAGGGTAGAATCATTTATAATGTGTATAGTTGTATGATGGTTTCATTCATATTACCTCCTTATATTTCACTGTTATACTCCACTGAGTTATGACTAAAAGCTATTTATTCAGTTAAATTAAGTACTTCAAACATGATTTGTCTATCCATTTTTGTGCTAATTATGGTTATATTCGGTGAAGACTGATTACATAATAAGTCCAATTGCATGTGCTCTTATAAATTCACTCATTTCCAGGTTAAAGGAAACACATTCTTTCCCAGGGATAAAGAAAATCTGGATTTGAAATGAGGCCCTTTTAGAGCTATTTAATACTTCAACCCCTTAGGCTACCAAAGAATGTGACTATATCTTATTTTAGTAGACTAAGGCATAAAATCATGGAACTGTCAAATATCCATATGAAAAACACAAATTTGGTGGAAAAGTAAAAAATTTTAATAATTCCCTGTGGGTATATACTTCTTATCTTATTCACATTTCAATCTTGTCTTTAACCCACCTGTTCTAACATATTTTACTCATAACATCCTAAAAAGCCCTATATAACATGACAACTACATAGTATATAAAGAAAATTCTGGTAAAAATTTACAACATAATGGTAATATGTTGCCATATTGGTTTTCCAAAGAGAACAGAAGACTATGTGGCCGACCAAAACAGGGACACAAAACAGTATAAGTACTTAAACCATGTTTTGATGGCAGAAGTAACATTATTTCCCCTAAATCATTTGATAATTGCCATTTATAAATTGCTAGGTACAGCAGGTCTTTTCCTGTACACACTCAATGTAAGCATTTATGAGTAGATTGGATATTTTGATGTTGAAAATTAGTGTTTAGATACTTTTGAAATTTACCTTTGAGTTGAAATTTTTGAAGTTCATTTGCATTAATTTTTCCCCGGAATTTAGTGAATATACAGCGACAGAATTTGTATCATCTGGACATGCAATCATTGCATTTCCTTCTTCTATCTTCAAAATACTAAAGCAACAGTAAGTTGAGTGCCTTGTGAAAATTGTATATGATGGCGCCCAGCCACCACCTTCTAGCGTGTGCCACAATTTAACATGTCCATCTCCTTTCCCTTGGGTAATGAGGTAATCGTCGTAACATGCAACACTGAGGCATGGTCCAGGGTGAGCTTGCAATCCCTCTACACTTCTGTTACTCTGGTGATAAAATAAAAGTTATCAATGGAAAAATACCAAAATTTCATACAAATACTATATAAATTATGTACATTCTCTTATTTTTTCAATTACATTCACATTTTGAAAGTCATACGGCGGGCATTGGAATGAAATTTTTTGTAAATTCTTCTTTTTACTGTATGTAATTTCAGAATCTCTGCGTTAAACTAAGAATGCAAAAAAATGAACAACTTGATGAATTCTTCTCGGGATTTCCACCGGTTTATGTGTTCTGCCACCGACGTTTCAACGGCTTTCTCTGCCATCGTCTTCAGGGTGATGATCATCACCCTGAAGA
>WURS02104642.1:0-23341 GCA_011762765.2 Rhinocypha anisoptera | reverse complement strand
CCCTTCAGCCTACCCCCGCTGCCAGGCACAATGCCCCTGACCACTACCCTCTACTCCCCCCCTCCCCCCCCTCCCAGCAACACTTTCACCCCCCACTCCCGCCTTGAGTGTATATATATATATATCTGTGATGTTTGCTAAACAAGCCAGTACCTGATGACGCCACTAGCCGGTGAAACGTGTTGTACCGTAAATAAAAGTCTGTGGAAAAGTACAAAGTTCTTTTAATATGGATACTTAATTCACCATCATGCACTGTGTAAGGCCAATTTTCATTTCCTAATCCCATCATGGTTGCAAATATCATTTCAACGAGTTCATGCACAGGCTGGTGCATGATATTGTGCACCATAAACTTAAGAGATTGAGGAAAACTTTGAGAAAGATCACAGGAATCTACAGGTTGATTTTACATTGAAGAGAGCAAGATAGATGATCTGCAATATTTTCTTGATGTTGAAAGTTGAACCATGGTAGAAACTCTCATGGGCAGAGAGAAATGGAGATCATTAATAAAGATAGTAAATAATAGGGGGCCCAAGATGGAGCTCTGAGGCACCCCACAATTTTTTTTTGATCTGAAAGTGGTAGCATATGGCTTCTGCAAACAACTTAACTGAACCATTTGTTTGCGATTTAGAAGGTAAGGCTTGATCTAAACTAAGGCATTCTCTTTTATGCCAATACTACATAGTTTGGAAAACAGAATGTTATGATTATGGTATCAAAGGCTTTGGACAGATCAAAAAATATACTAATGATATCCATCTGGTGTGAGAGTTCTACAGTTATTTGGTGAATAAGTTGGAAAGCAGCAGGTTGACTTGCCATTCATGAATCCACATTGGGAGGGATGCAATAAGTTTAATCAACTCAAATAATTCAGCATCCTATTATAAAAGTTTTTCACAAATTTTAGAGAAGACAGAAACTAATGCTATTGGTCAGTAATTATTTGAATCAACATGAGAACCTTTTTTATGAACTGGAATGATTAATGATTTAAGTGTTGTGGGAAACCGACCATTGCAGTGTGACAAATTGAAGATATCAGATAAAGAGTGAGATGTGAGTTTCGCACTAATGCCTGAAGGGTGAGATCATTAATTCACTCCTGCCTGAAGAGAAATTGAAGATCAGGTAATCAGAATTATGGGAGGTCAAAGGATTTTTAGAGTTGGCCCTTTGTTTTTGTATCAGTAATTGGCTACCATAGGGTAGTGTGTTACAGTCAAATTAGGTAAGGGATTACAAGCATCACCTCCCTGTACACATTAAAATATAGGTATTTGAGTTTTTCTACCATGCAATGAGTGCTCTATTATAATGTAATGCCATTATAATATTATAATGTATCTTCTTCCATGGTAATACCTTATATAATTTGCCTTATGATAACTCTCATTTCCCTAATAACTCTTAGAAAAATTCACATGGTCATGCGTAGTTAACATTATGGATTAATTCACTTCTTGTACTCATTTTTTAATTGCGAAATTATGTATTTGGTTTGATACATTTGTAGAAATTATCTACGACTGTTATAACTATGAAATTGGCATAAATGAATAGTCCCATACCCCCTCCATTTGCCAATAGCTGATATTCATTGAAGTTGCATAATTTGTACATCTTTATATGTAGTTCATACGTAAGATGTCATTTAATATTATTTTGTTGAAGGAATGCTTCTTCAATAAAATTTTTGTACAAGTTATTAACTTAGATATTCCAGAATAGTTATAAATGGAAGTTTATTTTATTATTCTCAAATATTGAGGAGACTAATAGTCGGCATAGGATGACACTATAGTAATTTATTGGCAACTGACAAATTTCTAGAGCGAGATTTCAAATTTCTCTGAAATTCTAAATTGACTAAATATTTAACTTTGGATATGGGGTTTACATAGTGGTAGATTTATCGTAATTGTCTTCCTAACTTGTTTTGACAATTAAAACCAAATATATCTCAAATACATTTCATAAGAGGTAAAATAATTTATTACACAATAAAAATGCATCCATTCACATAGCCGTTCGTTTCGCCCGGCTGAATTTTCATTTGTTTAGTGTAATAACAAATGAATAAGGGAGCTGAACAGAATGGCTTCAAACATTCCTTAAGATGTGACCTACTGTATCATAGGTATGCACTGTATCAGATTTTAAAGGAAAATATCCTTTTTATACGACTATATGACCATAATAGTTTACTTTGTTGGATGTTTAACGATGAATACCGCTTCACAGTCGCTACCTTCGGCTCAAAGTGAAAGGATTAACCCGAAAGTGAATACGATATTTCCTTTGAAGAAAACAAATTCTGTCCATGCAGCTGGTGAGTCATCTTAGCCCAATATTTATAAATCGACTCCGAAGGTAAGATATTATTACGATCCCTAAACAAATTATAGCGAATAGGCCTCAATCTTCTAACATGCATTAGTCGCCTTGCCACCCAAAGTACTATTACTATATTGTGTTCTTCAGTAAGCATTGATGTACAAGTAGTGGACAGTTAAATGTTCCAAATTACATTTTACAGGCATTAAACTTATTCAATAGGTTGCATCGCACTTCCGCATTAGCGCTTACTCGAATACCTATTATTTTGTACTTGCAACATTTTTTACGAAGCAGCATCCCGCCTCAGGAAGAAAGACGGGTACTGTATGAGGTAGTCAGGGATGGTATCGTGATTAATTTACGTTTCTCACCATTTTCCCAGACACTTTGTCCTAGTGATATAGCCATAGTGGATATATAAATAGGGATTTCCCTTGCACCATTTTGCCTAGCGCCATTGAGAAACTACGGAAGAAGTTATAGATCCTATAACAGAATTTTGGTGGTGAAAGTGAGAATTAATTGTTCTTTTTTTTCACCACGAAAATAACGGATATCGTGGATAGAATCACACAGTTACAATAATAAGAGACCATTATGACTATGGATAGAGTACCATACACGTTTAAGGCGTTTTGTTTAGACAATTGTTATTATCGCAACGCCACTCCCACTTCCTAAACCATCATAAGCGAACGAGATTAAGTTCATATTGTGATGATCATGACGTACAAATAGCCATGGTTTATATTCATACAATTAACGAAGGTAATTCACAGGAGAAAAATGTCCCCAGCAGCGATATTGGGTGACCCGCTTATGGAAATGAAATGGAAATGAGATCGTCACTTTCCTCGATGGTCCAAACTAACTTAAATTGTAAAAGGAGATAGATCCGTGCAAACTCCCTGGACTTATTAAAAATGTTTAATAGGGAGTGGGTAGGAAGGAGTTCATCGTTAAATTTTCAGCACTGAAGCGTACTTGTCGAGTGCCCCCGTCGACCCGAGTCGGGGGCACATCTCAGTGCACGCATTATAGGAAGAATATTTCTCTGTAAATATATATTTATATGCTGATTGTTTTATGTTTTTTATTACTTTTCCACGCGGAGGTAATAATGGAGTTAATATCGGTGATGGCTGTGAAAAATTTTGATCCGTCGTACTTTTATTCAGGCCATTTTGTATTTTTATCGTTGACATTTAAAGTTTTGTAAAATATAATAGCCGCACCACCTACTCCGATCGCAATTTATTAGCGGGTCCGAGAAAGAATCCCTCGTCGAGGAATAAAGTAGTTGATGCATATATGGATCCATAAATATAAATTTATATCAAGTTTTCAGCAAGAATTTTTATTTCAGCAGCAGCAAGAAGATTTATTCAGGGGATGTCAGAGCGCAGAAATGTTTTCCGTTTATTCGTTCCATCTCCTCTCTCGCCCTTGCCGTCTAACACGGTGAATGATATCGTGGAAAACAATGTACGATTATGATCTAGAATGACGGGATCATGAGAGGAGAAAAAAGATCCTTTTTCTAATTTTCTCCTTCCATGCTCGCATGATCTTTGGACGATGAGCGGACGCCGTCCATGTTTGTTATGTCAAATAAGCAGATACGTCGTAATAATGTGAGTGGCAATTTTCATAGATAAAATTAGAATAATTGCATAAATATATGTTGTGTAATTATTTAAATATAGATTCCGTGATATTAGGCCGAAAATCTATAAGTGGAAAGTAGTGGGTTATTTATATTATTGGTATTGACTCCGTCGTAGAACTGTAACATTTGGATGGTGGAAACAGTGGACACGAAAAAAATGTCATGTCCTTTGTGCGTAGATGAGTCGCCGATTTTATTCACGAGCTTAGTTCACCGTCATGCATGAACATTTCGTTTTCCCACGAGATTTTTCATGCGATCATTCTCTGTGTAAGGCGTCCCCTTTCACACTTTCTCTCGCAGTGCTATGACCCCCGCGATATAATCTCTCGAGCGCTCTCAGCGATAAATTCAATGGAAACCTTGTTGTACCTTGGCCAGAGAGGACGCATTAGAATTTTCTACTGACTCCACATGCGTGGAATGCAAGGTCCTCTCTCCTCTAATCACAAACGCCCCCGCCCGATTTGCTGAGAAGCTCTTCACACATTTGAGGAGACGGAATAGCAGGCTAAAGGTCTGGTTAAGACTAGAGTAAGCTCCTCATTTGGTGTGCCCAGGGAAAGTGTTTTACCGGCGGTGTGACAGGTCCAACCCTTTCTTGCTCTAAGTGATCAATGTTTTATTGTGAGTGCTATTAGGAAGTGGATGACCGAAGGAGTTCGCCCGAGGGATGTCTACGAGTAGGACATTAGAAGACGCACGGGATATCGGTGAGTAGATATCGGGAGATGTGGGTGATTGTTATGGTTTCGATAAGTAATAGTGAAGTTTATCAATTTCCCATGTTTGCGCAACATTCATCTTATATTTGGTCGAGAAATGAAACGGTACTTGTTCGATAGGGTTGAAAAAACAACTTCCTTTAACGTCGTAGATTTCGTAACTTCCTCCACGAATCCATCCGATCTATAGAGCATACCATCACCAATTCGCAGTAGTTGGCTTAGCGGTATCTGTGACCTGGATAATGAATTTTTTTCTCCTCCCATGTAATTTTGCCGATTTTTTTGCATCTCAGGGCATACACGTGCAGAATCCACTTGTAAAATAAATAATTAATAAGAGAAAGTTTTTATTAATATATTGACAATTAAATAAAAATTGGAATACTCAGGGCCATACTCTTTGGGAGGACAGAGCATGAACATAAGGTACAAATGTGATGCCACTCACTCTTACAAGGATAGGAAAAGAGTGAAAGCCAATTGGTTTAAAAGAAAAGCACACCCTTGCACTCAGGTGTGATTTTTAAACAAGTGACCTTTATGTATCTCATTGACATACTCAAGGTTTGCAGGATTTTATTCCTTGTCAGTGGCCTTGCAGTCATTACAATGCAAGGAAAAAATAAAAACTCCTCCACTTAGGGTGTGTTGTAAAAAGAAACTGACCAATCCAGATCTCAGTCACTCATATATTGATTGAGTTTATGGGAATTTTATCTCTGCCAGTGACTCTCCAATCACACCAAGTAAAAGCAAGACTAGATATTACGTCTTTTTCTCGGATCTAATGTATTTTGTTACACACTCATATTTTCAAATTTGATATTTGCATTTTTCGATTAATTACCAATTTAATTCATGTTTTTATCTCTATTGATACTGAAAAAGGGTATAGATATACTCTGTGGTAGTATACATATATCATCATAGATACTGTTGTAAAGTTAATAATTATAGGATCAATATATGATAAGGTGTATTGTGTCATATTGTACATAATTAAATTTAAAGCAATACTTTTATACTGCACATTTGAACAAGTAAAGGATAACTGAAGGAGTGCACTGAGGTGCCTCATTCTCTACATTTTACTTTAATCAGAAACCTGTCACATTGGCCCTGTTGTGTGCTCAGTATTGTCAGTGGTCCCTTGGTTGTGTTACTAACTAGAGTTTGATCATCTGCTAATTGGACAGACTTGTTGAGTCCTCCAATACTTACCTCCAGCTGATTTTAGAGACATGATTGTTAAAAATGAAAATAGGATAAATACTTTCAACACATTATGAAATCATCGTCGGCCTCGGTGGGAGTGGGGTAATGCCCTTGTCTGCCAACCAGGAGGTCACAAGTTCGAATCCCGATTACGTGGAATTTTCAATCTCCACATAGGGCATGGATGTGTGTTTCATCCTTGTCATTAAGAAAAATGTTAGTGACCACTGTAATTGGCCTATTAGTGCTGTTAGTGGGCATTTGAAAATAAATAAATAAATAATATATTTACCATCAATAGTTCATTGTCTTCATTAGCAATTTCTTTTATAATAATTTATTTGTTCAGAGATGAGATTGTACAATGGATACGGAACATATCAAGAATAGTGCATATCAAATATTTTTCACAAAAATTTTACCAGAACATGATTTCCAAATACAGTTAGAAACATCACTGAAATCAAATTCCTAAATGTTCCTGATCAGTTGGTCTACTGCTCTACTAAAATTGGCTGTGGTTCTTATCATTAATGGTTGCCTTTAGAAATTCACTATAATTGAAATTATATGTATATACATGTGTATGTATGTATAATAACCTTTTTCGAACAAACACATTGCATTTAGACGTTGATGTGGCGTCGACATGTCTCATTATAACCTGCCCGTTATATTATAATAACCTTGTAACAATCCATGTAAGGTTGTCGTAGGGCTCCAGCACATAAGGGTTAAAATCATGTTAAAATATCAATTTGGTGGTTCTTCAACAGTTTAACAGATTTAAAATGTGTTTAAACATCATCTTAAAACAATGAAATAAAGATTTTAAAAGCATAAAAAGAGAGAGTTGATATATATATATATTTTTTTTTTAATTCCAATGTTCAACAGACTTAGGGTCAACTTAGTGAAGCCACATTATGAATAGGGGAAAAATAACTTTGTTGGCTTCACCAAAAGATGTTAATAAATCAGTTTCATCAAATAGTTGACATCATCTGGTCAAATGTCAGCTACTTGATGAAACCAGTTGTGATTCATTTCAAAATTTTCTTGTGAAAATGAAAAATTTAATTTCCCCTATTCATTTACAATATATTTTAAAATAACTCTTCCATAAAATTTTTCTAATTGGGATGTTTTTTTACATCCAGTTCATTATCATCAAGATTTTGTGACTATTTATGAAAGGTTTTCTGTCTCACATCCATGGGAAATTTATGAAAGTACCATGGGGAATACTTGATTGAATCCATGAGAATTTCATCAGGAATTTCAATGGAAATTTCCATTGAATTTCCATTGAACAATGGAAATTTCCATTGGAATCCCATGGCTTTTAGAGGCCTTCTGGGTTATTTTTCAATAAGATTTCCAGTTGAATATTATTGACAGGTGTATGTATGTATAATGTATGTACAGTAAGGATATTGAAGACCATTTCAAAAACTACCAACTGCAAATCCTGGTTCTCTCTGGCCTTCCCAACTTTAGAACACGATTAATCGACTACGCCTATCTCATCACAATAAACATTCCATCTGTAGCCACATACTTATGGTGAGTGGAAGAATCTGGATCCTATTTAAATTCCCTTATGACAACCAATAGAGGCCATTGTGATTAGTCTGAGATCTTGGCAAATCATTGTAATTTTAAGTAAAGTGTGTCAAATTCATCATTATTACAATGAATCGCTTTTATTTTCTTTAAATTGTTATATAATTTGACCAACTTATTCCTTTTGATGTTTCTAGTCATGTTGAAAGTTAGTTTCCGTGGTGCATGAAATATCATATTTTATTTGTTTAGCTTTTAAGTAAAAAAAAGTATTGATAAAATAACCATAGTCCTCAAAATATGTTACACAAAGTGCTGGCAATCTATTTTCACGAAAAATGTAGGAAAGGTATGTTTCTGTATAAGCATAGTCTTATCTTTCTGTTACTTCCTTCAACTATGTGAATTACATCTCTTTTTGTGACATTTCACTAGCTACATTTTTGACAATGATTATCACCCTTATATTTTCTTGGTTGCGCAAGTGGCAATTCCTGTAACTGTGTTCACCCAAATTTAATGTCTGACCAAATAAGATTTTAATATACGAGAGAGCAATGTAAAACTGGTTTAAACCTTTTTCCGTAATATTAGTGAATAGATTATCAATGATAAACTAGTGTTTTAGAAGTATATCTTGCTGATTACTTAACATAAAATTTATTTCAAATGATCAGATATATGTTGACAAAATCAAATTGTAAACATATAAAAAATAACAGTTTTTGTTTTTTTCGGATAATGTCATAAGCCCTTTAATCTCCAAAATAACATAAGTTAATTACGATGATATGTTACAAGTTTATTTTTCATGACTCTAAATATTATCACAGTGAATAAAAAAAGTTATATGGCCCATGGTTTTAGGCTTAACTATGTGATAACCCATGTTCACAGGAAAATGAAAACTTAAAACACCAAGTAACATTTCATAGTATTTTATTCTCATGGTACTGCTAGTTATGACATCATCAAATGATGCCTATGCATTGAAACTTGTCATGCTATGAAAATAAATTTTGGTGGTATATTTCTTAGTGTTTTAAGTTTTCTGGGGAAAAAGGTTTTTTTTAAATAATTTGATAAAAAAATGTAAATGTTTTTCCAAACAAGTTTCTAAACACATGAAGATAACTAGCATAATACTTATTGTTCATGGTGTTTTTTCATGTAAAGATCAGTGGAGCATGTACAAAGAAAGGGGTTCAATCTTGATTTCTGTCAACTACTAAAAGGCTTCAACCCAATGAATAATGAAATTATCTGTTGCTGTTGGTAGTTTTTGTTTCTTTGAACATAGAAATTTCAGTATGAAGTCCAAGTAACAATCAATTTTGATGTGTTACTTCACAAATTACTCCAAGAGAGATCATATTCACAGAAGAATGATAATCTATCTTCACATCCTACATCTGCCAGGTAACCAGAATCACGAATTACACATCCACAAAATTGCTTGCCACCCCAATTGTTTGGTTCACCTCCATGCCACGTGAGGAAACCTGTTTCTTTTAGTGGCTGACCTGTAGGGTAAATGAACAAAGGACTTAGTAATAGTGATGATATTTTTTTTTAGATTATTAAGAACTAAAAATGACCTAATATAGATGTGAACCATTGGTATTTTGACTGAAATATGGTGCCAACTGGGTTAGCCTGGGGAAAGAATGCCCGCCTAATAACCCAAAGTTCACATGGTCAGGTCCCACTGAGGCCAAGGGTGTTGTGTTGTCCAAGTGTATTTTTCTATGATGTATTAGGTTGTAAATGACCGTAGGTAGTAATTAAAGCATACTACAAAACATACTACTACCACTAAAAATATCACTCATCAATAATACCCTATCTTGTATATGCTTCATCAAATGTTTTATGGTGGTTTACAAATGGTATTATTAACAATTATGTTTTTCATTGAGTCCATGAAAAAACATTTTCCCTCTAATATTAGTTAATTTACATATTATATACTCATAAAAATATGAAGAAAATGAAATACATAAGGAAGATATACAGATGGAATATACCCTGAAAACATAATTAAGGGTTGGAGGAAGAGTTATCGGGTTTCTAACCAGGTCCAGGGGTTGGTTAGCACCGACGTTTAAAAGGTTAAGTCCGCCATCATCTTCAGGGCTAAGTCTTCAGGACTTAGCCTTTGAAATGTCGGTGCTAAACAAACCCTGGACCCTGTCGGAACCCGAGAACTCTTCCTCCAGTGTATTTGCTGGGAGAACCTACCATCCTTTATAATTAAGGGTATTTATACTATATTATTTCTCAGGTATACATACTTTCTTTCTTATAATTGCCTTCATAGCTCTTTCTTGCATCAAAAAATCTTCCATATTTTTTATCAATACCCACAAGGGTATCCTGTATCTAGATCATTCAAGGCCCCTTACTCTTCTTTATTAATCAAACCACCTCCATCACAGTCCATGCTTACATAGGTTTTTTGACCTATGTAAGCATGGAACATGGTTTTTGGAGCTAGAGTCTCTAAAGATAACTTTTTATGTGGCAACACACAATTTTATGAGTAATAAAGAATCGGCCATCATTTGGTAACAGTTTAATGAAGTTTTGTCATGTATATTGGAACATGACTCTTGGCCTTGCAATCATTTAATTTCTTCTCATAATGTCATCAATACAACACTGAATCCACAACATAAAAATTATAATTTTCACATAATTAGTTTAATGAGTATGATTTAAAAAACCTCTAACCTCTATAAATGTCATAAATATTTTAATTTGAAAAATTCAACATATCTTGGAGAGTTTTTTCTTTCAATGCAACATAAACTTATGGGAAAACACTGCAATGTGGTATTACTTTTATGGTCCATCAAAAAGAATAGCTACTACATGTTCTTTCTTTAAAAGTAATAACCAGTGTTATACTCACCAAATATGGTGACAAAGTCCCTTGCTTTATTTCGATCATAGAAACCAATAAACGACCATGGACCTCCGGCTTCTCCATTTCTTGCATATATAGTTTTGATAACTTCTGATTCTTCCACTGAATTTATGATTGCCAAGTGACCACCTTCTTTAGTGCATATGGAGGAGGCTTCATTAAAAGTTACTTTGCTTCCATAGTGAAATTTGTAATAGCCAACTCCAGGAAATAGCTCATAATCATTTGGTCTTGAAGGAGGTACTGTAACAGAACAGAACATGTGATTCCAAATACAATGAATGATTGAAAATGGTGGGGAGAAAAATGTTTTAAATAGTTATTTTTTAAATGAGGCTATGCTAAAACATCACACTGATCATAAATTTCACTAAAATGTAAACCTGCTGTTATTATTATTGACCTGCTGTAAGTTAAGAGGTTATTTTGTAGAATATGGTTCTTCAGCATATCTGTGAAAGGAATTTTGTGCCACTATGATGAGTGAAGTGTTTTGTACGGTTGATAGTATTCCAGAGTTCCTCCCTTGTTGACGCATTTAAAAAAACAACAGTTTCCATTACTATTGCAAGTAATCTTAAATCCATTCTATTAAAAACAGTTGTGATCCTTGAAAAACTTTCAATAGCTGAAAGACATCCAATAAGTATTATGAAGCTAGGTTTTTATGAAAATAAAAATTCATGCCAAACATACCTATTAATGCTCCATTGATACGGAAAGTGTGTGTGCCTCCATAATGATTGGTGCTGTGCTTTAGGTCCATTTTCCAGTTCGGTTGAGCTTTCGGAGAGTCTTCTTTCAGCATGAATTGCGTTATCCAGTGACCAGTTTGGTTTTTGAGACCCAGTATGGAGAGTTCCACAGTTTTATTTTCTTGTGATAACCCATATTGTTCCATGCATGGTTGCTGACTCAGTGAGTATTTGCATAAAAATAATGTTAATGAAATAATCAAAAGTGTATTATAAGTATAGATCATTTTTTAGTTAGATCAATGAATTTATGTGAAAGTCAAAACTTCTTTCTATACTATGATTCCTCTGACTGTTCAAATTGTCTTATGCATGTATATTTATATATTCATTCCTATCAGTATCTTTTGAGTTAGCTTTTTGCTTCTTTTAGAGTTGATGTTCTTTTATTGGGGGCAGAGTCTTGAACTATGTGAAACCTGTCATGGAAATGGCAACAGGTTCAAATTTATTTTGCTCTTTGGATGTGGGGAAAGAAAGATAAAAGAATTTTTTATTTTTTAAATACATGTTGAAATCCCTTCTAAGGCAGAATGCAGTGTGTTTGTCACTGAATTTTCCAATAACATTACTTCTGAGCAGTCGAATATTCTAATGATTAAAGTCCTTTAAGTTTGTGAAGTTAATTATCTCACTGTGGCCTCTCCAGTCTGTTTCATCACTCTCCAGGGGACACGTTAACATGACAGGAAGGTCTAATACTGATTACCAACAGACAAAATGTATAAATGCACACATGACTATTTTTGTATTGCACAAACAAAATTATAATCAATGTTTGTGTAAACCTGGGATAAACAAGAGTTGCCATAAAAAAGGAATTCATCTAAAGCGAGAATATCCAGAAGTTTCAGCTTTTTGTATTCTTTCAACTGATTTATAGAATAATTGTCTGTTGATGGGTTCTTGGGTAGTCTGTCACTGGAAAATTGAAGGAATTCCATTGTTTGTGATGTGATGAGATGAAATTTGGGAGGCTGTTTAAGTATTTCCCTTAAGATCAGGACGTTTTGTTTTACTTTTGCATTTGGCACAGAGTGGCTTCTTTCATTTATGTAATTTTTCACGTGTGTGCATAAAAATGCTGTATGGTTTTCTCTACTCTCTATTTTACTTAATCACTTGCCTCATGTGATGGATTACAGCAAATTAATAACAATAATAATATCCCTTATTCACCCAAGGTACATTTTCATTCATAATTAGTCTCTTCATTGTTTACATAATATAATGAAATACAATACAATGACATGAAATGCAAGGTGAAATAAATAAAGTCACAAAAGCAAGAAAGCAAACCATAAATGTGAAGTTCTCTCGGGTTGATAACCGGGTCAAGGGCTCCATTGTGGCTGACGTTTCGACACTCGGCTCGAGGGTTGTCATCAGGGCTACTGAGTGCCAATTCTGCAATTTCGCCATCCTTATATACACATATCCGGGGGTCAGGTGACACGTGTCGCCTGACCACCGGATAAGGATGGTGAAATTGCAGAATTGGCACTCAGTAGCCCTGATGACAACCCTCGAGCTGAGTGTCGAAACGTCTGCCACAATGGAGCCCTTGACCCGGTTGTCAACCCGAGAGAACTTCATCTACAACATTCGCCGGGAAAGCACCAGATCTTACTTCACCTACCTCTATGGGGATGAGATGCATCGCCTGATTTGTTCTTTGGAACATCTGCAGAAATAGAAGGTGATACTCTTGAGCTCTCTTGCCTTTCTCTTGAGATGCCGCGATGAAGAGGCCATTTCTGCCTTCACCATTGTCCGGTCATCGGTAAAAAACACCCACCACTGACCGTATTTTCAAACGAACCGGGCATGTCCTGGTTCGTGAACGGATACACGAAAAACAGAGGTCACTTGACAGCAACGCCAAGCAGCTGATGTGCCTGCATCTCCACCTTGGAGCCGCCCTGTCTCCCATGGATTGGGAATATATCGAACGAGCCTCAGCCGCAAGTGGTGAGTTGGTACTGACGAGGGAATCAGAGAGACAAAGGAAGAAATTCTCTCGACTTCCAAAAAATAAGGCCATCAAAACATCATTGAACCACAGTTGGGTGGTCATCAACCAACTGTGGACCTAGATCAACCTATTGTGTCAGTTCTGGCCAAATGTCTGAACTTGACCCCTGCTCCCAGATCAATCCCTCATGCCGATTTCATTGGCGGCACAGAACAGGCGATCTGGAAGCTCCCGGGAGATATGGCTGAAGAGGTGAGAAGTGAGGTTTCCATGGTCCTAATAAGGGCCGTGCTGCCCAGACCTAACCTGAAATGTGAGGAATGCCGAGCACTTCTGTCCCTGTGAAACAACAAGAGCATCACTGTTTTGCTGGCCGACAAGGGGAACGCAACGGTGATTATGGACAAGACTGAATACCACAGGAAAATACAGGAAATTCTGAAAGACAAGTCTTACGTGGCCTTGCCCCGTGATGCCACGGATGCCATCACAAGGAAGACCATCGCCCTGATGAAGAAAACCAGTCTACCCACTGAAACAACCAACAACCTAAGACCGCAGGCACCAGCACCTCCAAGGCTGTATGGATTACCAAAAATCCACAAGATTGGCGTACCGCCGAGACTGATAGTGAGTGCCATTGGCTCTCCTACGTACAACTTGGTGAAATACCTGACCTGCATTTTGGCACCGTTTGTTGGGTCCTGCGAACATCACATCCGGAACTCAGCTAAATTCGTGAGAACACTTAAGTGAGATGCGCCTGGACGAAGGGGACATTTTGTTGAGCCTTGACATTGTCTCCTTATTCACTCGTGTTCCCTTGACCGAGACCTTAAGCCTCTCGGACACCAAGTTCAACGTGGACAAAGTTAATTTATTCTGTCACATGGCTAACCTCTACTTACTTCGTGTGCCCAAGGACAATTTTTCGAACAAACTGATGGTGTTCCCATGGGATCCCCCTTGTCCCCCGCAATAGCTAATTTGTTTATGGTTGAGGAAAAGCGTTGAACACCGCACTGCTCTGCCCCAAGCATTTTTTCCGCTACGTCGATGACACATTTGTGGTATGACCACATGGGAAGGGCTCTTTGGACCAATTTCTTTTGCTTGAATGGCCAACATCCTAACATCTCCTTTACCATGGAGTTGAAAACGACAGGAAACTCCCTTTCCCTGACATCCTCGTGCAACGAAAGGCTGATGGTACCCTGGGACACAGTGTGTTTCGCAAACCGAAGCACACGGATTTGTACCTGAATGGATGGAGCCACCACCACCCGTCTCAATGGTGGACGGAACTGAATACGCTCATACAACAAGCTAAATATATCGCAGATGAAGAAAACCTACCACATGAGCTTCACCGTCTCAGAAAGACCTTCCGCCTAAACGGTTACAGCAAGATCGAGATCTCCCAGGCCTTCAAATCCACGTGAACGCAAGCCGCAGCCAGAAATAGAAAGACCTTTGGCCAGAGCCTGTCTACCATACACAGCCTCTGTGTTGAGTAAAATTGTGAGAATTCTGGCAAGGCACAACGTAGAAACGATCCTCAAACCGCCAATTAAGATTCGTGAAATGATCGTCCGAGCCAAAGACTGCTTAAAGGTTCCAGGAGTCTATAAAGTTCCCCTGCGAATGTGGTGAGGTGTATGTTGGGGAGATGGGAAGGACTATTGAGACAAGACTGAAGGAACATAAACGACACGTGTGCCTGGGACAGACGGAGAAATTGGCCATTGCTGAACACAGCTGTAATGAAAGACATCATATAAATTTCAATGATGCTAAGCTGCTTGCCCACTCTGGCTTCTTTTGGAATAGGATAATCAAGGACGCTATTGAAATTCGGATGGAGAGTGGGAATTTCAACAGAGATTCCGGCTATTCCCTCAGCAATAAATGGAAGCCATTGCTGGGAATAGTCGAGAATGAGGGGAAAATGAGGCGGCACAACGGCGACCAATCAGGAGGACTCCCCAACGTAACCCCCAAATTGGACCAATCACGTGTCACCTGACCCCCGGATACGTGTATATAAGGATGGCGAAATTGCAGAATTGGTTACCCTGAAGAGGAGAATTCCTTATTGGGGTCCATGGTCCTTGTTCCTCTATTATTTATTTATTTATTGTATTTATTGTTTCTTGGCCATGGAATAAACACCTTAAACACAGAATTGGCACTCAGCAGCCCTGATGACGACCCTCGAGCTGAGTGTCGAAACGTCGGCCACAATGGAGCCCTTGACCCGGTTGTCAACCCGAGAGAACTTCACATAAAGCATTCACCGGGAAAGCACCAGATCTTACTTCGAGCAAATGATATATAACAACAAAATTAATTGGTTCAGTAATTGATTCTTGAGAATTCAATCTCTGAATATTATATTGGGGTTAGTGTTAGTTACCATCAAGAAAACTTCATTGTTATAACGGCTGGCAGAATTTGGGAACATTTATACATTATATTTACTCAGTCTTGATATTATATTGTCAGGGACAAATTTTTATTTCCGTATGGAATATTGGAGCAAGAAAAGAAAAAAAACAAGTACCTTTTTTGACCATTGTCATCAGTGAAAACTCAATTACATAATTTACATATTTCAAACTTACAGGTTCAGTATTTGTTCAAAACTTGTAATCTCACTCAATGCCACTAAGGGATCATAATGCTTTTTTTGATGATCCTCTTCTCTAACCATGATGTGGCCATTTAAAGCTTTATAATTTTTTAATTGTTCTTCAATTGGGTCTCTAGTTTTACTGAGACATCCAACAAGAAATCCTATTTCTAGTTTGTAGCACTTTTTGGCTCTACTGTAGTATGTATTTTGATTTTTTGGCTGTGTCCTTTGAGTACGTACCCCAGTAATTCTCTCAGAACCATAAGCTAAGTGACAAAGGAGACGGCAGCCCTCCATCACTTCCAAATTTTCTGTATCAGTAGAAGAAATTTGACATATGGTATTAATTTTATTTATTAGTATTATTTATTTATTTTATTATTTTATTATATTCACCTATTCAATCTCATATAAATGACATAATATCTATGTTTATTAGAACAAAGTAGTGATAGACAATATTAATCGAAAGAGTTATTTCTATATTTGAAAGGTTGTTTTATCAAGACAATTTTTACTTCTATCATTTAAAAATTTATATGATAAATTAATGCCTATGATAATGATAGATGGAAGAAAACATCATAGCATTGATAATATTGTTGGTGTAGTTTTGAGGATACTGAAGAAGGTACATGACGTATTATTTAATTTATGAGGAAAAAATTAATGAAAGCAAAAGTACCTCATCCATATTGTAAGGAATCATAGTCTCTTATTTACTGATGTTGATAATGGTATTAGCATTTATTGTGCCGTCATTATGCCTGCAGGGGAAAATATTGCTATTAAAATGTATTTTTATACCATGATTTCTTAATTTCAGTATGTTCTTGTACAGTTATACAATAATGAGGGCACTATTATGTTATCTTTTTAAAGAAAGTAATGGCATTTTTGCATTTGATTTATTTTTCTTATTAAGGATTAAATTTCATTTTTTACATTGAATTTCTTAAAGGTATCTCACCAATCAAGAAAGACCAGCCAGGGTTTCTAGTTTGGGCATCTACGACTTGGTTGGATTAGTAAAATAGCCTCGCAACCACTTTTTTCTAATGTTCAGTGATATTACTGGAATTTTGCACAATCCACTCATCTCAGATGAAGCATTTGAACGTTATTCTATATCTGAGTACCGACTATACTGGGTATATGTGTATTAATGTGTATTCTTATATTTATATTAATGTAATAACTTATTTTTTCATTTCACGTAATGATAGTCTCATTAAGAGAAAGTTAAACAGGACTATGCCTGAATTAAACACATTCAAGTGACACCCATATATAATCTTTTTGAGTTAATCTGAATAAAGGGCTTTATCACCATAATTTCTCGGTAGGAAGTTAGATTTTTGAACCCCTACTTGTATTTAACATTCTATATTCTGACATTAATAAAAAATATAAATTTAATGTCAATAATGTTAAATTAAATTTCAACTATGAAAAAACATCATTAAAAGTAAAAATGGGTCATCATTGGACATTAAATGATTGGAGGCAAAGAAGATCATGTTTTTTTTCACTTTATTTGTCCATGGAATACTCTCAGTTGTTAAAAAACAGGGAGTCTCTCTCCATTCAATGCTTATTCAAGGAGAAATTGGGAAAAGATTGTGTCTGGTGAATGACCTTATCTCCCTTATCCTCTAAATTTAGAATAGGAGAAAGAGTATATTGGTACAATATTTTTTTTGCTGAAAAATGAAAATTACAGGAATATTTGAAACTCTTTCATTGTGAACCTGACTTATGGTCGTAGAGCTTTTTTTTCCCAAGGGAACCCTCTACCTAAAGCCTATTCAGTCTCCCATTGTCTCCACCATCTGAGATGGTTGTAAGATAGTTTAGAACAAAAAAATATCATTAGGTTTCCTGGTAAAACTGGCTCCAAAACCTCAGTTTACAATAATACAGTGGAACTTAGATAGTTTAAAGCTCAAGGGACCGTTAAAAAATTCAAATTATCCATAAATTTGAAATTTCCTAATATTTGAATTAAACAAAAAAGGTTATGAATGCTATTCCACCTTTATGGTTTAATCAAAATTGGATTCTTTAGACATTCTTAACATTTGAACTGAACTCGTATCTTATAAGAGACCACATTTACTGTTTGTCAAGAAAGTCTGGCAACAATATTTTAACAATGTTTACCTACAAATAATAGGGTCCAAAATTATATTTGATTTAAAGACTACTTTGAATTAAAGGCTAATTCAAATTAAAGACAAATTTGAACTATAGAATTTGTGACAATTATTTAGGAATAGTTCACTGTGATATTACGAGTTCTACATTTTTAAAGCAACTCATTCGTTTTAAATTAAAGATAATAAGTCGGGGAAAACCTATTGATAAGGGATAATTCCAGATGATGTCACAGTTCAGTGCCATAAAGTATCTCCATTATCCTTTTACGCCTGAAGGCAGAAAAAAATTGTTTATGCCCAAATAAAATTTCAAGAAGAGGTGATAAAAATGTTGTCTTATACCATACAATGCATAATAAAACAAGCTAAAATTTTTGTATCAGTTACGTTGGGACTGATTGGGGTATCCATAATTTTTAAGTGTAACAAAAATGACGTATCCTATACTAATATGTAATGTTGTATCATATAGTCATGTACAAATAAAGTTATTATTATTTTTATTAAAATTCATTCACTAATGTGGAAATCAGGTTACAGGAGAGGTCGCAAATGCTGTTACTGTTAATGCAGGTGGCTGCAGTGTTGATATTTCTGGGAGAGTGGTGCTGTGGGTCAAGGGATGGGGCAGCATTCGAAGGGTGGGCGATTTAAAGGTGAGGAGTGAAGTGGAGAGGAACTGGATGGGTGTGTCAGGAGTTTGAAGAACTTGAAAGAATCGTACGGGTTGCCATGGTGCTTGAACATGACGTAGGGTCATTTGGGGAATAGATGTGATGTGAAATGGTTACTATTCATAATCAGGAGATTTCATTGATTATGTGTAGGATTTTTTTGACCCCAGGAAAAGAGAAGGTAGAGAAGTGAGGGCCGTCAGTGCTGTTAGCGCATGGAAGTGTTTAAGGGTTTTTCGGCATAACAACATAAGGAAAGAATGTAGATTGTCAAGTAATTTCTTACTGGAGAGGAGTTATTGCATATGCGACGGCTGAGAAGGGAGAGGGGAGTTGACTATTTTGTATGTTTAACGATGAAGGCTGCTGAAGTGGTAGTATTTTTATTTTGTGGATTTATGGGCTTTATGTGGACTGATGCATTGAATTTATTGTAAGTCAGGCTTATATTACTACATGAGGAAGGGATGTTTCTGTTGGATGATATACTAAGGAATATGGAGTCGGAGAAATTAAAAAAAGAGTTGAATGATAAGAGGTTTTAATGGTCAAGAAGGTCTAGTAATAAGATGATGGAAAAATAATTGGAGTATGAGGTTCTCAATGATCTCAGTACCTCTGAACTGCTTCTGGGACCCTTTATCACTAACCTCCAGTCAGTTTCATGAGTAATTTTCCTATCACCTCTATTGTTCTTTTAATTATATAAATGTTGCTGGTTAGATATTCATTATAATATTTGGCCACCTTTACTGTCATAACCCACAGCTTCTCAGAGAATTTGTGTCTAGGCCGCAATGTGTTTAATGTTTTTTGTCTCGTCTTATTTATAGTTGAAGATGCTTCCCTTAATAAGAACGTGAATGGACTCTATAGGCTGTAGCGTTGAAGTGTGTGAGATTGCTTCTTTGACCATAAACATCCTATGCATTAAATAGTTTCACGTTAATTGTTAACGGTCTGTGGTAATAAGTGTCTTGCCAAAGTTAAATATCGGACGGACATATAAAGTTCAATCGTGGTGAGCTCTTGGCGATTTTCTTTGGCCATATGGGGCAGACCTTGTACCAGGAAGTTCGCCCCCCATTCCTCTCTGCCGGTCTTATCTGGTCATGACCCCAAATGCTTCTGGGTTACTCGGCTTAGGGAAATCCCCAGTTTGTGAAAGCCGGGAATGAGGAGGGGGCATGGGTTCTGGGGTCAAAGGCCACGAAAGCAATCGTGTGAGAAGATGACGCGTGTCAATTTATTGACGCTTAAAATAACCGTGATTGAAGATCAGGGTGAGTGCCTAAGATATCATTACCACTGTAGGAGAGCAATGTTACACGGAATGCCATAATGGCAAAGCGATTATTAAAATAAGAAACATTGAGGGGTTAAATTCAAGGGGTTTCGCTTCAACTTTAGGGGAATTCATTTTGATATAAAGTGAACAAGCACCGTATTACCATAAATTTTATTTTGCACAATTAGTTTTGGCGCTTAGCGCCGTCATCATTGGGTGGGGCATGGTGAGGTCATCAGGCACCTGGTGATTGACAGTAAGAGTTGAAACTTTTAGTACAAAAAACATTTTTAGTAAGGATGCAGACTTTTTTTCATTTTACGTCTACTTAGGATACAACCATCCTGTCTTTTTTCGTTGATTTGGATATGGCGGCGGACAGACCAGTGGGTGGCAGAATAAGGCTTGCAAGTTTATTGCTGCGTGGAATGCGGAAAGCGTGCTTCGTGATCCACTGTTGATCCAGATTTATTTTCTCTGCCAGCCTTATGTCTCGAAACGTCGGGGATTCTATGACATTTCCACACAGCGTAAAACCTGCAAAAACTTGTTATAACATCCAACATGAGTCGTGAGAGCTACTATAAAGAGTGGGTGAAGTTGATGGAAATACTCGGAAACTTGGATATGGACTGGAGGGATTATCCGCGACACTTATACCAAATCAGTCCTCTCGGTTTGATTATTGCGATGGAAGAGGCTGAGTCGAGGTCGACCGACATCGCGTGCGCAGACTTTTAGAATTTATTTCATTTCGAGAACCTAGTCCCGTGGACTATAGGCTCATACAGGTTTTGACAATAGAAAAGTGAACACTCTCCCAATTACAGAAAATGTATACATAATAGAAAAAAAGGTGATATTGGACAACATCAATCTATACATATGTACATATAAACCATATCAAAAATAACAACATACCTGTTTTCAGAAAAAATACAAACATCATGCAAACCATAGTCTACACCACAAATACATGACAAACATACATGGCATAAAATACAAACATACGACCATACCTTGCCAACCAACCATACACGTTCAAGATATAAAAAAATAATACCCTACATTACATAAAAAACAAATGTCATCAAAACCATCCTTGAGAGCGTTTACTTGAAGTTAACTGTTGGCTGGGGTCCTAAAAATTACAGTCCTCGTCACCTGCCCCCATTGCTCCAACCTCCACCCAAGTAAATCTAATCTGCTCTTTTAATTTCACAACCCACTTTGTCCCGGAATCGAGAAGTGCAAGATAGTCACTAAGTCTGCGAAGAGCAATATCCAAAGGGCCACTCCAGAATAAATAAATTACATAATTAAAAGCCAGAGAGCAACCAAACATTTACATTATTCAGTGATACTTTGGTTAACGATGGTAATATGTTCCAGGATTATCGTCGTTAACCAAAATCCCTCATCAACCACATGGGGTTACGTTCCTAAAAAACACTGTTGTTGGAAAACCGCTAAGTATATGGGAAAAAAGGGGGTTAGGTTTAATTTTTCACAAAACCGTGAGTAGAAAAGGTGTGTAGCTTTATTTAAACTGGAATAATTTGCTAAAAGATATGGTTTCAGGCGTTACTTGGTGGAATTCTTTCATTATGAAAGGCTTTAGAGAAACACCCTGCAATTCCACGTAAAAATATTCACCTGATGATGCTGTGCCATGGCAAAACCGGGTCGTGAGTGAATAAATATTTTTATGTGGAATTGCAGTGTGTTTCTCTAAAACCTTTCATAGAATAATTTGCATTTGTATAAAGGCAGAAATATTTCCTTCCACACTGCAATAGTGATCTCTTGTTTGGAAGCCAATATCCTTGTTGAAAAAGTTAAACTCAAGTGTCACTTCTACCAGTGTTGAAATTTTGGAACTAAATGCACTTGATTTGCCTTTCTCTGACAATAATTTTATAATCAGTGCTTAAGAATCACAGTTAATTCCCAACATAATTGTTTTCTGCTTCGTAAAACATATATGCTATAATTTGGTCAGTAAGTTTTTCATGTGGGGGAAAAAAAATAATGAATGTGCTAACCAGGAAAGTAAATATTGGCATTCAGGTCAGTGCAATTGGAGGAAAAGTCATCATAGTTAAAATTATTTTCCAAGGTTCTCATATTTCTCTTTTCCTTTTCTCTTTTCACATAGAAATTTATTGAAGTGATCACCAAATTTCCTAACAAATTAAGGTAACTAGGTGTCTTTCATAGCATTCCAGAGATGTAATTTCATTAAAATGACACCTCTTTGATTGAAAAAAAATTTAGTTTAGTTATTTAGTCTTTCTCTAGAAATATTTTACAGAAGGCCTAAATATAATGTCAATTGATTGATTGATTTGACACCTTCAAAAATTTAGGCAATATTTTATTTACGTAAAATCACAGCTTCGTTTGACACTTTTGGATCGATCAATATATCAATTGATAACAGTTACTAGAGATGCTTTGGTGGAGAAAGATTTATTATATTATTTAGTCTAAAGTCACATAAACTTGTCCAAGGTACTCTGCTTTTTTTTCTTGTTCCTATTTCAAATCTTTTTGTTTCACGTGGAGATTCAAAGTCATCTTCTCCTGCAACACTTGTCAAGTAACAGTGTACATACTCCGTAGCCACCACTGATATAGCCAAAGTTGGTAGTGTATCAGACTCAGTTCCTTGCTTTGCATCATCTTCTGTCTCTTTCCTCCAACCATGCCACCACCAAACATGCTTGGTCACACCATTTGAATAGAACATATTCAGATTCTGTATATTTCCCATCACGAATGTGCTTTCACACCTTGTCTTAATGACCACTTTGTTTTTTTTGTGATTATGGACAACTGGGCTTAAAGTGGATGCAGGAATATTTATTCTTTTCGCTAATTCTACTCGCTTTAAGTGTGGATTATTTTCCACTTCTTCAAGAATTTTAATTTCTACTTGCGCTGTACTCTGCCTCACAACTCATTTTATTCCCTATCAAATGGAATTAACAGTCTAAAGAGGATTAATCAACCTTCAGGTAGATAAGTACAGTAGAAGTCCGCTCTAACGAGAGCTGATAAATGATGAAAAATCTCACGTTGTAATGCACACTCGTTATAGCCGACGGTCATTTAAATTCGCCTCTTTCACCATTTATAACAGCACCAGAAGTAGGCAAAAATGAGCCATGAACTAGTTGTATCATTCCATCTGCACATGCATTGAAAATAGATCGTTTCATCAAAAAGATTTTAAAATATTTATCACCAAAAGTCATGCACTCTTAACCAATGTATGTCACGCATCGGTATTATCTTTGGCTACATTTCGTGAACAATCTTAAATAAATGTAACGCTTTCAGGCTTCACTACGTGGAACCTATCCATAATGAAGTAGGGTAAGTAAAAACACTTGT
>WURS02104535.1:0-23353 GCA_011762765.2 Rhinocypha anisoptera | reverse complement strand
GGTGTCCGGAGGGTCGTCACCCGGTCTCGAACCCAGGTCCCCCGGTCAGTAGCCAAGCACTCTACCCACTGGGCTACGACGACCTCTATTAATCTAGACGATGCTCAAAATATTTTAACTTCTAACTAGGGTGTGTCCTAAAATTTTTCATTTAAGCAATGGGGTAACGATGAGTTCCAAAATTAAAAAAATGAGATCAATAATAACTTGATATGTGGCCCTAATATAATAACTATTGTCCGATCAATGAGGATGGTAACGACGATAAATAAATATCATTACATACATAAGCGTCGCCAGTTTCCATGCCAGGGGGCGGGGAGGCAGCTTAAATTTTTACTGATCCGACAGGGAGAGATATGTGAATTCTAGATATACTGAACTCGTATTTGTATCGATAAGGAAATATTTCATAATTAATTAATTATATATATTTTAAACAATACTTGTTATTTTTTACTAATACGATGACAAACAGATTTTTATTTGTAAGCTTTTTTTTCGCGAGTTGTACTTTTTTTGTTTTTCCTTATATACTTTTTCGTCGTTTGTTTTCCTGGGGGGGGGGGGGGTTTGAGCTGCCCTCCCCTTTTCCTGTCCATACCTGCGTATGAGCGCAATTATTAGTCTGAAAATAAAACGGCACGATATAAATCACGTATCATAATTGAAAACCGTCACAGGATATTTCCCCCCCACTAAATATTCGCCGAGTGGTTTTTGCACCGCCCCGATGGCACACTGCCCCGATTGTCCGTCCGTCCGTTGGCGATGAGAATGCGGGGAAGGGGGGATGCACGCACCACCCTGGTTTGTCCTTTTCGATGAAGCCACTCCTCGTTTGGTGCACGGTGGTTCGCGTCGTGGTCTCGGAACCGCGGCGGCGGACGCGGGAGGCGTGCGGGGGGAGGGGGGGGTGGTTCGGTGAGGCACGGCGGTATGAATGGAGCACGGCCGCCTCCGACGGCTTGAATGGCCTCCCGTCGCTCGCCGACGATGAGCCGCGCCCGACATCAAAAGATTCCGGAAGGCAATCGTCGCGCGATAAAAATAATACACCTCGAAGGACTTGTCGAAGGGGGAACGGAATTCGAAACCATGTCACTTTCTGCAAAGGCTATTTCCCCCCCGATCGATTCGGTGAGGTCTCTGCGCGTGTTGTGACATTCACGGTCGAGATCGGTCTCGCGACCTTGCCCAACAATATGTCGCCCGCGAGGTACCTCGCTGCACTCTCCAGGTCGGATATACGTGCGGTCTCCTCGAGCGCACGTGCCATAATTTTTCTTGGGTCCTTCGTCTCCTAGTTGAAATTAAAAATACACTCAGGACGTTCTTATTGTCATTTGATTAAACCACTATTATATACTAAAGTCTCCTTGTTTCACAATAAATCTCGACCAAAAAACTTTTAGTTTATGAAATTCGTGCTTTCACAAACTCTAACTTGTGTTGATTAACATGGTTTTTTCAGGGATTCTCCAAGTCTTCGTTTATCTCGAGAATTCGTTGCTTTGTAGTACTCTTTGAAATCGAAGTTTTATTAACTAAGAGGAGTTCAAATATTTACAGTCCCGTGGCAATCCGCGACATTTAAAAAAAAATTAAGGACGGAATAATGTCACTGATAAAGTTATACATTAAATTACGAAGAAAGAGCCGTATTTACTTCGTACTTCTGAATTCACCTAAGCGAATCAGCTCTTATGAAAGAAATTTTCCGGAAAAACTAGTTATAGTACAGATAGGTATATCCCAATATCTTTTGATTCAGTGTTGAATTCATAACGATTTCATTTCATGTTCATAAAATCACTTCTTTTAGATCTTTCCTTGATTGAATTCTCCTTTCCTGCATATTCATATATCATTTTCATATTGTATTTTCTGTAAAACCGGATGAGTGCGATAACATTGGGGTCTCCAAATCAATAAAAAAAAGAGAATATTCATGAATTCTACTCGGAATAGAGATCCAAAAAGGAAATATTTATCGTTATCCTAGAAAGAATGCAAAACTAGGGTATAAATTTCCGTCCTAAATCCTGAGATCTGTGCTCTTGATACTTGATGACCATTGGAGGGTTTTCCTAGGACTCTACAAGACCCAGAGGAATCGCTCGTTTTTCGCAGAAAGGCATTTCTTGGACTGTGTCCCTCCCACGGGACATCAACGTCCGCTGGTTTCCCGCTCTCCACTTGGACTGCCACCGTTCCTATCCGCCCGACACGTGGGACGCCCTACATTTCAATTCTTCTTTCTTGCCCTCTAAGACAACATCCGCATCTCGAAATGGTGGATTCCTGTCGACTCAACGGTCTCCATCTCCCCGATTCGGAGACTTTAAGGAGCACGATCGAAGTAGACAGGGTTGTCCTCTCTTCCCCTAAAATGGGAGCCGTTGCTGCACACCAACTCTGCTCCCCGCCACTGCAGACGACGACTGCACGGAGCCGACAACCAGTTCCTCCCCTCCCCTCCCTTCCCTCCCCCGCCTCCTTCCCCCGCCCCCCCAACCATCTTGATCATGCCGTTGATATCTTCCCGTTTCCTCCCACCGTCTCCTCGCTGTTTAGCCTCCATGACCACCTCAACCGAAGCAGCCGTTGACCGCGGTCGCAAACCAACCCGGCCTGCCGAGTGCAGTGCTCTGCGTACGTACATTCAAGGAGGCAGCCGGGAGAGGGGCCGGGTGGAAATGAAAATAGTCCAAGCAGACCTCGAGTTCATTCTTATTTTTCTTATACTTCCTTTGGCTATTTCAATCGCGTAGAATTTTTCACATCCGTTCTTATATCCGTGTGGAATTAGAGAAGAGCAATAATAGTGCATCACGCTGTATTGCTCCTCAAAAGTAAAGGATACAGGATGCAGTTGCGGGCGTAACTTTGTCTCTCTAGGACCTTGTCGTTTGACCTTTATTTGGTCCCAACTTTGGGACCAGATAAATCTTTATGTGGAAATGAAAATTTAATCCTTCTAAATTCCATTAGAACCTCAGAAGTAAAGTTTGTATGACTCGTGGAAGAGGAGAGAAGGGATTTTTCTCAATAAATTAGCCAATCGCTATAGAAATGTTAATAGAGTAGACGTCACAGTGAAATAGTTATACCATTTTAGAAGATCAATCATGTATTTATGGAATCAAACAATCAAAATGTTTTTATTTAAGCAATATTATGAGAAAGTTTCCACATGGAATAAATTTATTCACATTCATTATCTATTTAATTATAATTTTTCCGAAAAGCAAGAAAGTATTTTATAACTTGAAAAGTTTCCAGAATTTATGTTTATCAATGTCCCCCCCTGTAGTGTATAGCATTAACATTCCATTTGTCTCTAAATGTTGCTCCAAGTAGAATAGTGCTATTTTCATGAAGAAAGTGCTTAATATTTGACTGGTGTGGTAGTGAATGAAGAAAGAATTGTTGTAATTACAACTATGTTTTGGAAATATTAGCCTGCTAAGAATCAGCTATACTCAGGAAGACCTAGAAAAATAAATGCGTCAGAAATAATTAATTTACTAGCCGTGCTGCCGCAAATTAAGAACCTCTAATTTGTTATCATGTAAAATTCAATTTCGATTTCCAAATTTAGTCGTAATAAGTATGTACACGTACAAATAATAACAAGTTATAAACAAACAAACAAGTTTATAAAATGAATTTAGTTTGTGTTATTATTTACAATACAGTTATAATATCTTGTACCAAAACTCTCACTGCATACATGTAGTGTGAGTTTTGGAACTCACACTACAACTTTGGGTTATTTTAATGTGAAGAAAATGTGTTCTCTGTTGCAGCCGTCCGAGTATATTATTTTTAGGAAACCTTTCATTCAAGTTTCATATGCATATTACTATTCGGACAGTTGATTTTAGTATAAAAAATAAAATTTCATGAACTACTTAATTTATAATTTTTATTGATACCCATACCCTACACGTTTGTTTAAAAAAGTTTCAGTGACCATTCTAAGTACTCAAATATATCTTCAAGATTTTCAAACTTCCGGTAACAAACCACGCTACTGCAACTATGATATATAACTTGCTCATCGGAGAACTAGAATTCCAAAGTTAGGGACATTACATGTTTGAGTGATGCTATCTATATATTTCTTTGACTCAAGTTCTTAATATAGTATGGCCTAAGCCGACCAAGGGATATGGAGCTCAACTACAATTTTCTGTTAAATTCCAGTAGAGAGAGATGGCATACAAGGTCGTATATGATTAGTACGAGACGTTAGTGATATTTAGTTCTGGAAACTCTCCTATTTTACTTTGTGGTCGTTTTCTTGGATTCTACCTATCTCCCATGGTAAAATTCAGAGGATATTTAGGATAATACCTTATATTCATTGCCATTGAGGTAGGTCACTAATGTTTCAGCAGATTGGCGGGGAGCGACTGTCCATTCCTGTCGCCTCTCTTCATTCCTCTGGTGTTATTTATGCACCCCGTCTTACATCCTGAATGATCATTTCCCCGATACCGTAGCAGTGCCTTCATCTTCCTTCTCTTCTCATTCAGTTTCAGGAGCTTTCAAATGTACAACAAGATGAACTCGTCCCGTAACTATGGTATCCTCTATGCTGCGTCTTTCCTCTAACCGTTGAAGGTCTGCATTCGCCTTCACCCTCTATTCACACATGTTCCTCAGCGTATGACCAGCCAACACTATGCCAGCCTATTGATCGAATTAATTCATTTTTCTCTTCGACTCCCGAGGTCCAAGCATCAAGTCCATGTAAAGCCAAACTCGACACATAGACTTTAGAGAGCATTTTTAAAAGGATGTTTTATCGAAATGTAGGAAGATTTTTTTTTTATAAAGTTGATTAGGTGATTTCTAATTCATGGCCATTCCACCCCTGTAAACTTGATAAATGTTTTCTTGACGTTAATCTTATTCTTCGTCGTCACTTATTCAAGGCGTTAATTACCAACTTCCTATCTCTTTGCCCAATGTTATGTCTTCTTTTGGGTGCATTCACTTCCATATGATAACTGATTCACGGAATATAAGGTTGTACACTTTTTCTTTCAGAACTGTATCGAGATTAAAAACTCTCAATTGAAAAAATATAGGTACTCACTTAGATAATTTTACACAGAAAAATACTGTGGAAATACATCTAAGCTAGTAGATACATATATTTTTGTCATTATACGTAGAATTCCACCAGCTGACGGTCTCCTCAGTGAATTTTATCATTCAATTCTTATGAGTAATGTAACTCTAGTGGTGAACTTCACATTACAAAACTTATATTTAAAACTAATACATCCTCGAAGTAACAGACTTGAAGTTAAAGCAAAACCAAAGCATGACACGAGAAAATTAAGGTTTCAACCCTCCGTAAAATTCGCATTATGGATTAATATAAAAATTACTTGTTTTGGAGTTCCTTCAGATATAGGTACTGTAATCTATGCTCTTATTATTAATTTTTTGTGTCTGTAAAATAATTTTATTTTCTATAAAATTTTTGGTTTTGATTTACTTAGATTATTATAGTAATCTAAGAAACGTATTATATGTTAACTTAGTTGTATTGAAATCATAAAATACTACGATTTTCTATTCCTGTCCCGAAATATGAAATAGTGAAATAAACTTTGTTTTCTCTCAAAAACATGAAAGATATCTTACCTATAGATCATAATCTTTAGATAATAATAGGATAATTCAGTTAGTACAAAGTATACATTAGGTAGGCTATTTAGGAGGTCAATTTTTCTTTCCTAACACCTTGCCTAAACATCGTCATACTATCTTGGCTATCAGCAGTTTCAACGGTATTTCTATTCACCCATATGACTATTACTTTACGTATCATCAGGATTAATAATTCCAATGAGTCACGCTTAAATGGAAGGCACAGATGATTTATTAATTAATTAATCTTTTTTACGATGAATCGCAATGATGATTTTGCCATGGATGACAAGTATATCACTTTTTTCGTTAAATTCTAATGCCTCGTGCGTTATAAATAGTCTCCGAAATGATGACAGTACATGCATAAAAGTACATTTTATCACTCTTTTCTCTATAATGTTATTCTATTTGTAATTTGTATGCAAGTTTAGCTACATATTTGTTGATAATGAGAGAACAACAATTATATGCGTAGAATGGCCAAACGCGTTATGGCTTTTGTCATAGGTTGTGTTTATCATACTGGAGAGAATAGGGCTAATTTCACAAATACATGAATGCACCACTCGGTCGTAGGGAGATCAAAAAATTGCTGTGAAAATTGTGTCCCCCTCATACTTCAGTTACCAATTTTAGTTTTATTCCTACGAATGAGGAAGAAACCCATGGACCACTGACAATGAGAGGGAGTGCAATTTCCTTCAGAATTTCTTTTAATACAAGATGTCATAAATTCCTGTGATTACAAAAAACAAGGATATATAATTAACTCCCATCTCCTTAAACTGTTAGTGGAGTGGAAGGGATTGGAGACGTGATAATGAAATTGCAGAAATAGCTGGAATAGCAAAGGCAACATTCAATAGGATGAAAAGTTTGTTGAGAAACTAGATGGAAAAGGAATTGAGGAAAAGTTTGATGCTATTTTTGAAGCGTTTTTTTATGGGTCAGAAACATGGACAATCAGGAAGGTTGCCGGAAGGTGATTAGAGGTATTTGAAATGTGGACTCGGAGAAAGATGGAAAGGATAATTCTGGACTGTTAAAGTGTGGAATTAGGTAGTCTTCAAAACGTCTGGTTGAGGACAGAATAATGATGAAAATAATTTTTTTAACGTAGATAAATCGTTGATACTTATGAATAAATGAAGTATTGATCAAGAACTCAGTAGGAAATTGTGGAGGGAACAGCAAAACAAAGGAGAGTAATTGGATGAGTAGAAGAGAAGATAGTGCTATTCGGAACTCAAAAAGAGGAGGTCATCGATGCCAAGGACCTGCCATTGGAGAGAAAGCTCAATGATGACTAACCTTAATAACCTTAATGAATAAAATATAATTGTCTTGCTCGGATGTATTTCCACGGAATTACATCCAAGCATAACCAACATATTTTGTCATTATGGAATTCCATCAAGAATTGACGGCCTCCCCAATGAATTTTATTTTATGTGAATATATAGTTAAAGTTAAACCTATATTCATTCGTCAGGGTGAATGGACCAGATCCTTTGCCCGTGATATATCAGGAATATCTGGTACCAAAAACAGTAATAATAGGTTGGGTTTACCTGGAGGCGCGCAGAGACGTCACCTGGGCTTCAGCCCGGTCCCCCGTTCAATAGCCAAGCGCTCTATCTACTGGACTACTTCGACTTGGAATGTGTATTTTACTTTTCATATTGTTTAATCTATTTTCAAGGTATCGGGGTGTGTTGAAGAACATTGAGGTGTCGGAATGTGAGTTTAGCAATGCATTGGAAAAATTAAACGTGTAATTAGTCGGACGGATAAGTTGGACGAGTATCTAGACCATAGAAATTCACTTTAACGGACTGCGCCCTCGTATCACATCCCCACATAACAACCATCCTGTTCACTCGCAAGGTGAGACGGCAGCCCCTCTCCCATCCCTCTCGCCGCCCTCCTCCCCCCTCCCATTACCGTCGACCCCTCCTCACATCACACAATATCTCCACCACCTCTACGACGGCCCCACGCACTTGGATGCCGACGTTCGCACGGGGAGGTTCTGTTCTCGCCGGATACTAGGTATCCCAGCATTATAGTATGAACATTCGGGATCTTATTACCGCTACGGCCTTGTGGTGACTTCGGCGCTTACAATTTCTCTTGTTGACTTCAACATCTGAGTAACGAGGGACCTAACCCGTAAGTGTAGCGCCGGTGTAAGAGAAACAGTAAATATTTTGAGGTGATATTTGTATTTCTGAAATAGATTAAATTTATTCTCCGAATAGGCGAAAAATTTGGCGCCGGCTGTGGATACAGAACTGCAACGATCAGTGGCTAAGCGGTGAACTATGAGTGAATGCATGAAGTTTACCGTACTCTAGGAAATTTACCGAGTTCTTTTCCGAACACACATGACAGTCCTGTGACCAAAGTTTCAAGGACTGCTGGGAACTGTGGTCATCAACCTTAAATTACCTGTTTTCATCTGCGGTATAACGCTTCCTTCCCGAATAAGTTTAACTGCAGACTCGCGATTTGTGCTCCTGTGGAGTTGGTGAAAAAGTGTGTCTGGGTTTTAGCGAAGCATCGAAATTGGGGTTTCGTACAAATTGAATAAGGCTCTCATACTTGCAAGGCAAAAAGCTCTCGTGAAGAAAAATATCAATAGAGTACTTCGAAGAAGTTTCTACATTCGAGGAAAAAATATCAAGACTTAATTATCCATAAGGATTTGACAAGAGATATTCCGTGGTAAAATCATGTGGTTTTTCAGGAGAAAATCCCAAAATTATTGCCCCTCGTGGGTTATTTACTTCGTCATAATATCTCTTCGCACATCTATTGGATCATCTTCTCCGGATCCTTTACCACCAGTGGGATCCGTTACACCGCAAACCACCGATGACGGTGCTCACCGTATCGGTGTTGGGGAAGTCCTTATCGTAGATGAATTCGGGCGAGACGCAAGAAGCTACTGGGATCCTGAAGCGGCCGAAGAGAAGGTCGAAACTGTGACAGTTTATGGAGGCATGGAAGTAGTCGGCAGAGGTGCCAGCAACAACGGGGGTTCTGATGTCGTGAAAGGACATGCCATTAAAGAAGAGAAAAGGGACTCTGGCGAAGAAGAGTCCCTCGAATCTGAACCACTGGGGTATAATTCAATAAGAGACTCCGCACTGGAGAAAACCTTGCTGGACTGTGTACTGCAGGGAGACCTACCTTGCATCCAAAAGAAGGCGTTCCGAGCCCTTCAGAAGCTGCTTGAGATGAGCCAGCCCATTTCGTTTCCCGGGTCGGTCCATGGTCAAGATAAAGCTTCACTGAAGGAAAGTGACGACGGCGACGTTGAAAAAATTGAAAAGGGTGCCGGAAATGCACAGACCCCTGGATGGTGGTTGATGGGAAATGGGAACGCGGGGGTTATTTCTAAGCCAGGAAATGAAGCCAATCCAGTCGACGAAGTCATAAAGGCCCTGAGTTCAAATGGGGGAGTTTCACGGCTACTAGAAGAGGTGAGGGATCTCGTGGTCGACTTGGTCTCGAATGTGATCAACCTGCAGGAAGTGGAAGAGGACAGGACGAGGAAGATGGATAATAGGAGTGGGGAAGAATCTACTAAACAAAGAAGGAGGAGGAGTGTTGTTCCCAAGAAAGGAGCGGGTCCTATCCCACCTGGCTTTGCTTTCAGCCCACTACCCACAAGGAGGTTGGAGGAGAAGATGGGGATGGCAGAACGGGAAGCAGCTTCTGGGAAAGAAACAACTTCAGTACAGAGTGAGTATCAGCCCTTAAGTAATTCAGTACTTACTATAATTTAAATTTATTCCATTAGGGGCTAAATGAAGTAATTATTTGGCAGGTTTTCAAAAATATTTGACAACCAATGTATCAAATATTCTTCATCCAACTAATTTACCTAATACACCTTGTTAATGTTATCCTCACTAATCTCTTTTTACTACTACCCTTTCCATCTAAAAGTGAAATGACATTTCATTCTTTTTCATTTTTCACATCTCTCTCTCTCTCTATCTACCCTTCCTACCTAAAAACAATACCTTCAGATAAATGCACTATGAGTTTGTTGTGTCTTACGTAGGGAGCTCTAAAATTGATTTTCCCAATTTCTACTCCTTTAAATAAATTCCTTTTCATTTAATTTCTGCAGTATTGGTATATTTTTCCTTGTACTGCAGCATGTTGTTATCATTTACTACTAAATCCACATTTCTGAAGCCACAAGTCAGACTATCTCAATATCTTAAAGCTTCAACATCACAAGTTCTCCCAAGAAGAGAACTTTCATTTCCATGAAGTCATCACCACCATATGATTCATTTTACTAAAGTTTTACTTGATTTTTAATCTATGCATGTACCTGTGATTAGAGCTCTTCTTTCTATTAATGCTTTTTCAGGTAATGCTGCCTTACTTCTTAACTCAACTGAACATCTATTGTCTACTATCATTATGCTTCCTAAATGTTAGAATTGTTTGACCATATGGATTGGAGTGATTTTTACTTTAACCCTTGCTTGGATTTCTTCATCCTTACTTTTAACAATTAATAGCTTAAAATATTTTCAATGGTCAATTATCTCTTAATATTCTTTTAAAAATAATAATTTATAAACATTGTCAATAGCTATTTGTTGAGAATTATTATCCAAGTAAATAAAATAAAGCTGAATGATAAGAGCATGTAAACATACTGAAAGCAATGTGGTAATTTTGGTTTGAAGGAAATATGAAGTAAATATAACCAGCTAAAGAAGCATGTATAAGAATTAATATGTATAGATGAAAGAGAACATAATTTTTTTAGCATTAGGTATGTGTGTGGAAGTTAAAATTATAGTTACATAATAAATTTATTGTTCACTTAGATCACAATACGACACTATTTTATGTATTACCCATAGGAAGTAGAAGAGATAGAAATCAATTATATTAATATTTACTGAATAAGTAATAATCAATTACTTAGGTTAAAACTTGGTACAATTTTTTGCATACAAGTTAAAGAGGAATTCCTTTGATGAAACTGCTGTCATATGATAATACCGATAGAAGAAATAATTTAGATGAAAATATTTTATCATTTAATTAAGCTTTATATACTTCAGTTATCACAATGAAAACTAAATGTTTAGTTAATGAAACACTTACCAACAAACTTTGCAACCATAATGATACTTGACTGAGATTTAATTTATTATTTTCCGTCCCATGAACTTAATGATGACAAAAGTTACTTATTCAAGGAAAATCAATTTCCTTCATGAAAGTAAAATATGAGACTACTACTGAATAAAATTCCATTTAATTAGAAACTTAGGCCACAATAATTTTGTTTACAGGAATATTAAATAAATTTAAGTCATAAATAAATACATAAAATGAGTAATTTGGGATTTTAACTTGGACAAAGGATATCCTTGAGGGTGTACAGTCAATTGGCAAATTGATCATTGCTGATGAGCAAGACATTATGAACACAATTCAAGAAAATTATTATTTAATATAAATGTAGGCCTATCCCACACAAAAGCACAAAAAGAGAGAATATATTATCCCTATACTCTAGTGTGAGTGTACCAGCAAATGGTTTAATGTCAATGTAATATAAGTAAACATAAATTATGAGAAAAAGGAAAAATCCATTTAATTTTTTGTATTGTTGAATACAATAACTGGCCGGGTTTGCCTGGGGGAAGCATGCAAACCCAAAGGTTGTTGGATTGACTCCCGTCCTGGGTATGGGTGTTGTTTTTGTCCAGATGGGTTTTATCTACGATATGAAGAGGTGCTAAGTGACCACAGCCATCCATGTACTCTATAACAAAACTACTACTACTACTGAATACAAAAGTCAAAATTTTCTGAATAAAAAAAATTTTAAGTGCATATTATGTTTTATCATAAAAATCAGACTCAATTTAAGAATGGTGTTGCTGACATATTTACCATAGGGTCATGAATTAAATGCATGTTACTATGAAAACTTTAAAAATGTCAATACTTATAGTTAGGTTGAGATAAGAGAGAAGAGCTTAAGCTTTGACTTTACTTCCCAACCAAACACTGAATAACACTCCAATCTATCAGAGAATTACTGAAAGAATGAGCAATTATTCGATTTTGATTTAAATATAACTAAACAGAAGCAGAAATAACCATTTCATCTGAATCCTAGTATAAATTGTAAACAACTGGAGAGGAATTTTTAAATAGAAGACAATGTACATATCTGTTATGACCATTTCATCGAATCAGTCATTTCACAATATCAAAATCCTTCAGAATGTATCATTGGTAAAATTTTAGTTTTACATATTTTCCAAGTTTTTAATATATTTTATGTTTTTTCATTTATTATAAATGACATTTTTCAAATTAAAAAAGGATATCAGAATTTTCCATTTCTTTCTTTACTTTAGGCATTCGGTAAAATACGATACCCAATATAAATATCTCTATATAGCTGTAGCCAAGCCCCATGCAAAAAAACTATTAAAAATGGTTAAAATAGTTTGGTTTATTGGAATGTTTTGAACCACCTGAGTAACATTTTAAGTAGGTACCCATATCGTATACCTCCAAAGCCTTAAGTCAAAGTCACAATAGTTTTTCTGCTGACTGCACTTCCTTTGATGAACTATTTGCAAGATGAGAACATAAACATGATTAGATACCTTTTTTTGGTTCATCATAATCAGTACTTCAATCCAAAGATTGGTTAACTGCAGCCCTCCATCCTTTCCTCTAGTGGTAGTCATTTTTTTGTTATTTTTGGTATATCTTGTCGCACACTCGTTTGCAGGGACTGCAAACCAGTTTAGGGCTCCAGAGTGAAAGGGTTAAGAAATTCTTACTCTTGTCGCTCTAATCTTAACTCATGAACATCATCTCACACTATTTAAGGAGTACCATTTTTTGACTCACCCATTCAAGTAGTGACACCTTCTAAAATTCTTGCCTTCATGATATTTTTTTAGTTATTAAATTAACATTATAATATTATGCATTATGTAACGGCTTAATCTGAACAGCCAATATGAGCCTCAATGAATCACTAATAATTGAAAGAATATGGTGGAATAATGGCCAACATACTTCAAAATAAATCAAAGTAAAATTCATCTCTTTAAGTCCATTATAGTGCCAGTGGGTCGATCTATCAACCCTAGGGGTATATGCAAAATGTGGGCCGATCTATCAGCCTGATTTTTTTGTTTGATAAATATTTTTAATTGAACTATTTAGGAAATATGATAAAATAAAGAATAAAATATGAATAAAATATGAATAAAATATAATACTTAGCCAAAAAAGTGTTTGGAGTGTAAATAATAAAATGGCATTAACAAATTGATATTAATATATATTATATATGTTATTTGAAGGTGTAAATCAATAAATTCCACAAAAAAGCCCTGGCATTTTTGACATATCACAGGTGATAGGAACTAGCACTAAAAGGGTTATATCCATCCTATTAGAAAAAATAGAGCTGAAGAAGCAGGTTTTCATTAAATAAATATCCTAAAGGGAGAACTTAAGTCTTCAACCTAATGCCTGATTCTTACATATGATTAGGATTATTATGAATACCTAGATTCTATTAAATGTGAAACCAAACATTGGATTGATTTCTGGTGAAGTGAAGTTCCTCCATAGCTGTTGATTAAATGGTATATCTAAGAAGCAGTTAAATCATGATGATAGAATGAATATAAGGACTCCTATTTCTTTTGCTTCAATAATCAGATATATCCACCAAAGATTTTGCAGCCCTCAAGTGTTAAAATTGAATTTACCCCACATTCTCAGAAAAACATCCCCTTTCACAGAGACAATTGAAAATAGCCACCTGTTCTTCAAAAAATGCAATTGGTCATTATTCATTATGTGCTCCTCCAATCAGTTATGATGAAACTACTACATTTATAGTCCATTTCAAATACCTTAGTGTGTGAGATTTGAGAGGAGAAATTTGTGGAATGGGCGAGGTAGGGGAGATACAAATGCCATCAAGGCTTACTTCAAAACTTATATATATCAATGTGTAAGTTAGAACGAAAGATTTTAGGCAAGCAATTCGGCTATTAACTTGATGCGAGGATATAATTGGTAGTAACATAATATCTATCCACAAAGGGACAATGTATGGTGAATGATACAGAATAAATAGGTTTTACAATTTAATATAGTTTAAGTCCATTAAAACTCAAGTGAAAATTTTACACATTTTTATAACGGCCACATCCTCAGTGTCACTATCGTTGAGTTACACATGATGGGCTCTACAGACACAGACGATACAATAAGTACACCAATACCCACAGTATTCACTCAGCCGTGCTTTAAATACAGATGTTGAATAGGCAATATGTCACAACACAGCAAGCAGAGGGCTGATCTTTACATGACAAAAGCCTGAGTAAGACTGAGATCCCAGGAAGACAAAATTCCCCACCCTCGCTCCTATTGGTTACCTCAAGACCACATGACAGGTTTCGAGCTCCTCCTTCTGTCTGGCCCTGCCTTCTCACATGCCAAGTAATTTGAAATAGACTATAATTCATTGATAAACAACCCTGGAATTCAATTCCATAGCCAAAGGGTTAAAAACAGTAACATATTCGAATATTTAATATCAAGGATATTTATTATAGCAGAAATCAATGCCAAATCCATTTTATTAAGGAATTTCAATATTGTTATTGCTATTGATAAAACTTTTTTACTAATCAAATCATTAATCACAGCAAAATAATTATCTTAGTTAACATTAATCATTAGTTCTAAGGACAACTGCAAGAAATATCATTTTCCACTGATGCACAAGATTCGTGATATCTTTCATACCTGAGACTCATCTATTTGGCTTAAAGTGCTCCACCATTTAATGGTCTTCTTTAAATTTAAATTTTACTTTAACTTATGAATCAGAAATTAACATTACATTTAATAAATATCAAAAGGTTAGGTTTGATAGTAGAAATGTATGTATTATATTCATATACCCTATATAACTTGAATGAATAAGTGGTCATAATTATTTTGCTATGATTTCGTGACTGTTCTTTACTGCAACTTCATTATTTATTTGATAATTATTTCATTGAAGTGTGATATGCGAAGGAAAATACTGCATTGTAAAATATATGATTTTAATTTTTTTATGGTATGAATAATTTCAATATTAAAAAGTAAAATCCAAAAAAGAGTTTTAGCATTTACTACTTTATTCTAATAAGAAATATTCTCATGTATGTGATTTCGATTGGAATAATCAATTAACCCACATTGACTTTGGCTACAGATGCCAAAGGTTAGGGATAACAATAAAACTGAAATCAATGGAATATGATTTTTTTGACTACAGCTAATCAATAAGTTTTTAACATATCGTCTTCAGGAGGAGGGATTTATGATGTCCTTTGTCAGTGTTCAGTAAAAAAACATAAAAAAAGATTTTGGCTCTTTTTAATTTTAAGAGAAAAATCTAATAGCTAGATGCCTTTAATCATTGCCATTTAAGCTCTCTCTCTCATGTAATTCATGTGGCTTTAACGTTGTTTTTCAGGAGGAGGTTCAGGAGGAGGTGGAGGAGGAGGAGGAAAGAAAAGGAGGAGGAATGGAATCAACACCATCCTGATGGGCATTATGACTCTCAAATCTGTTTTCTCTTACATTGGTTTGATTTTCTCCCAACTTTTACAGTTTAAGCAAATTGGAATTGGCATTTTGAGTTTCTTGGTATCCGTTGCCAGGCTGATCATACTCATCCGTCAGCAGAACCATGAAAAGCATCCGGTGACTGACACAAAAGTTGTTTATTTGAGGCCTCAACATCCATCTAGCCACTATGGAGAACATGTTGCAGCCCAACACTATAGTGGAGATTATTATGTTAAGAGATCATTTGATTCCAATTCTGATACTATTCCGAGAGATGACTCTGCACATGAATTAGCATATGGTGCACAAAAGCCTTGAGGTAGATGAAGAGTTTCCCTACTTACCTACGGAGGGATCTCAAGTCATAACACGAGTTGAAGTGAAATTTCTGAAATATTTTCCTCAAATGAATAAGTCGAAAAAATTCATAATCGTATATTGTGAATGGATATTAACCTATAACATGGTTCCATTTACATTTAGGCAACATTTTCCAAGTGAGATATAATTAGAATCAATTGACCTATTTAATTATTTAAATGAATAAGTATTTCACTATAAGCCATTTATTTATCTTTAATGTATAGCTGAATAATGAATGCCATGTAACTAATTATTTTTGGAATCATTCTTTATCTTCCAATTGTTTTAAGACTGATGAATATTCTGATATGCTGACATAAACAAATGTTTTGTTTTATTGTATTTTTATATATATTATGCTACAAATATTATTTATTATTTATATTTTTATTTATTTTCATATTACCCAGAAATGTAGTAAGGAGTTAGAATATGAGGTTTTTTCTTAGGTAGTTATTTTACCATGCCTAGCTAAAAGAAATCTCAAATTCACATTTTTGGGTTGGCCATTTCACATTGTTGTGAAATGAAAGTCAATTCAAGGAAAGCAGCTATTTTCCAAAATCTAATTTAATAAAATATGTAGATAATTCTCTGGAAAAGACCTAAATATATGGACTAGTACTTCATAATTCTCATAGTGTTATATAACCTTTTGATTTTTAAATGTTCACTAAATATTGGCATGACTTAGTAGGTACCTGATGTATTTTAACAGAATGTAAAATGTTCATTGCTATTACCAGGTATTCAGACCCATAGCTCAATCTCTCCAGCACCTACTTACTTTTCAAAAATATGTTTCTAGAGAGCTTAACTTACAATCAACTACTAGTACTTGACTGTATCACATTTTCTCTCTAGATTTCCAGCAAATGCATGCCTTATCTCATAGATTTCACCCATGTATATCAATAAAAACTTGATAAATTACCAAAAATTTTCTCTAAGTCTAATTTGAACCAATGTTGGTGATGCTTTTTGGAATAATACACAGCTCTTACATGAGGTGAAATTAAATGTATTATGTGAACAGTAATAAAACTTTTCATTCTGGCATATCTTCAATACTATATTCAAAGACATTCTAAAGTTTAGTCCTTTCAGTTTAGTAAATAATTTGTTTCTAATAAACATGTAGATGTACTTATTAAATTTTTGCATAGGGTGTGCTCAATTTCAATAACATTCTATCAATAGTTATAACTCATTATGCAATGAATCAGGCACAATGGCTTATATATTGTAGAGTAATCAGTATATTGGTTTAATAAATTAAATCATACTCAATGTTAGTACCATCTATATTTGTGATTGTAATTTATGTAGTTAATTCACAAATTAAGATTAATTAATATTGCCATGTTAGCAACTATGTAACAAAATTGGAAGATGGTAAACAATTTAAAATTTATTTACTTAAAGCAGTGTAAAGGTGCATACCCATTGATTATGTAGAAATTAATTCTAGAATTTTGTCTCATATTTAATAAATTAATAATGAAATACACATTATCAATGGCTTCTTTTGCCATGTTTATCTTTTAGATTTCTTATAGAGAAATGATTTGTGTACCTTTTACTCCATATTCATTTATTTGTAACAGTTGTTGCAATGGCTGCATGCTTCTGGGTTTCACTTCTTGTGCTGCTAGCTGCTGATGACAGTTTTACTAGAGTTCACAGTAGGAGAGCCACTGTGCTATTTACTACAACCAGCCTTTTTAGGTTGCTGACATGCGTTTTTGTCTACACCTTATTTCTGAGCATTTTTTTAGATTAAACCTTTTTAGTTCACTACTCCTGCCAGGTAATAGATAATTTACAACCCAAAAGAATTCATCAGTACTTCAAGCCAAAGATTGGTTGGCTGCAGCCAGGGCTGCATTTTCCAGGAAGAGATTAGTGCCTTTTAGTGCCAGCCCTTATCACTTGGCATATGCGAAAACTGTCAGGGCTTTTTCATGGAATTTGTTTATTTACACATTTAAATATATGTTAATATCAAATTGTTAACATCAATTTTTTAGTTTACACTCCACAAACTTACAGGGATATTAAATATTTTATTTTTATTTTCTCCTAAACAATTTAAGAATAATTTATTAAACTAAAAATTGGGCCAATATATCGGCCCATGGCATTTTTCGCACATACCCCTAGGGTTGATAGATTGGCCTATTGGCACTAAAAGAGTTAATGTGGTCCTGTCACCTTCCACATCGCAGTGCTTTGGCCATTCCCATGAACTTCACTTTTGCACTCAGTTGTGGCAGTTCATGCCATTAATGCTTATTGATGAAACTGCTGCCTTCTACAAGTGGTTGCATGTATCAAAGTTGTAGGAGGCAGTCTAGAAATTTTGTGTAAATTCAAGCAGAGAAAATTTATCACCTCGAAATCTTGAACCGATGACCTTCAGTTTGGTAGACCAGCTAACTACCCATAGTCTGCCTCCACCTATAGCCTAAAAAAAATCTTTTGTAAAACTTCTAATGGTGAAATTTTAGCTGGCAAAAATGAAATGGAATAATGATCAGGCATAATTTTCATGAAATAACGGAGGAAAACATTCTAGTTTTTGTTGGCACAAAGGATGTTGTGGAAAGAATTGGAATTAACTCAGATGGCAAAGGGTCATTGCTCTCAGAATGTGCAAATTTAGAGCTGCAGCTAAAATTTAGTGACTTTGATTATGGCAATAAGGATGGCATTGATTGCAAACAAAGTAATGCAAGATGAAAGTGGCATGATAAGTGAAGGAAGGTTCAAATCTTCAGTGTTAAGAAAATTTAAATTTATGATATAGAAAAGTTTTCTGGCAATCGCAATGGCATCAGATACGTACAGCTTTAATATGAGATTATGGTTCTCAATACAGGGTGCCTTGTTTTGCAGGGGAAAATAATAAGTCATTATATATTTGAAATATATTGTCAACAGATCTTGCAGATTAACACATTTATAATGTCTTAAAACACCACAAAATAGGTCTCCTGCAGAAATGAGAGGTCATCTGGGCAAGCAGGAAACCTCCTAAAGAGACTAGGTACTCCTAAAGATTTTTTTCATGAAATTTAAGAGAATTGGTTAGACACCATGCAGCACATATTATTATTCCTCTAAAATAATTTTGCATGAGTTTTACATATCAAATCAATTTGCAAAATTTACCAGAAATTTTCAATTTTTACCTATCCAAAGTTGAAGTATCTTTTAATGAATGAGGTTTCTGACTCAAATTTGTGGAAATTCTTTTAGTATCAAATGATAAACATTGTGTTTCCTCAAAAAAGTTATTTAAATACCAATTATAGTTTCAATGTTCCAATGTCACCTGATGATGATGCCAAGGAGTTGAAGTTAACAGTACCAAAATAAATTATAGGTAGAAATACAGTGCTAATCATATCAAAAGTATCTTTTTCCTTCAGTACAAACATCTAAAAATTTTGTGTAGTTAAGGCTACTGAAATACTTGTCCTTTTAGGCCCTGCTGGATGCTGCCATTACTCCATGACATTTGGTCATGCTCATAGTTTAAATAATTCAATAGCCATGCTGGATATTGATATACTTCATGTAGATTCTTCTAAAATATGGATTCAGTCCTCAGGTATAGTGAATAAGGAAATTTGATACCTGAGAGGTGATTGATTTACTGTCTTCATATGCCAAAGGATTGGATTTATTCCAGTGGCGATGGATTCTTTAGGGGCACTCTACTACCTCTAATGGTAAAACATAGAGATGTGGTCAAATTCTGTATGCGTCAATACCCCATGCGTAAATAGAACCATTAAAACTCTGTCCTTTTCCAATTTTGTCCAAATTCATGAAGTTCATTAGTTTTGGGTAAGCCGAAATTCTTTTTGGTTTTTAAGTCTAAATAAGAAACATGTTTTAAGTACAAAGGATTTCCTAATGCTGACCATGTAGTCTGGGGGTAGTGCACTCACCTCCTAACCCATAGTTCGCGGGTTCCAATCTCACTCAGGGCATGGGAGATGTGTTTGTAAAAGTTAGTTTTTTCTAAGACATGAAGAGGTGTGAAATGACCATAGCTGTTGAAGCACTCTATAAATAAAAATACTACTATCGATTTCCTACAATCAATCTTATACATAATCACCAAATAACTTTAATATCTCTAGCCTTGTATGGTTAGATCTATTATTTTCAACTCAAAATATTTATTTTCTTTTTAATAAAAAAAACTCCTTATTTGTAAGTACATATTAACTATTTTTCAGAGCTCGAGGTATAGTCATTCAATGAATTCTGAATAGTCCAAAATCGACAGAAGGTGTAAGGTTAGGCAAATATGGTAGTGACAGAAAATCTTTCTTACAAAGCACCAGTAACTTCTTACATATAAGCAAAGAAATGTACACTCTAATATTGTTGTGATAAAGAATATTCCATTATATATAGCAGTTGTTGGATGTTCCTGCCAAATTAGGTACTGCATTTAATTTGTTTATAATTAATCTAGTCACAATAAAAATCTGAATGGATATTTCTGATGTTGGGAAAAAAAGTCTCAAAAATAACACTTTTAATTCTATCAAATTGAAAGCATAACATTCTTTCAGTGGCTTTGGAAGTTATTTGTCGTTATTTGTCATCCTTCATTCAAGATTGATTGCTTTTTGGAGAAGGAGTAGTATTTTTGTTTATAGCTTGCTTCAATGGCTTTGGTACTTTTGCGCCTCTTAAAGTCAAAGAAAAAGCCATTTGAATATCACAGCCCTCATATCTCAGGTAGTACTAAACCAATGGGGGAGCCACTGGATACACTAACCCACCCAGTTAATATAGCTGGAGTGATGATTATTTTAACTTCACATTGTTATAGGTAGGTAATCCGTTTTTTGTGCTTTGTCACAATTCTTCAAAAAAGTTTAATTTTCTTCCTTTTCCTGAAACAAATTCTAAATGGAAATTAGTCCATATTATTCTTAATCAATTAATGAAATATCCAAATATTTCAAACAAATATAAAGTCCAAGAGTCCAATTATAAAAACAACTGATGCAACCTAGAAAAGAGATATTGTTTTGAATAATTAATATCAGGCCACCAAACAAATGTAAACAGGGTAAAGAAAAATGATTAAATCCCTCAGCTGCGAGAGCTTTATTCTTTTGTGAAGGCTGTGTGTACGAGAAAAGTAGCCACCGAACTCTCCCCCTCTACTTCCGACAAAGGTTTATTAGGTGGCGGACCCAGAACAACCCTTATTGACCGTGTAGCCCAGTTCCCTCCAAGGGGGTAGTGGAGATACAATTGACTATAGTCGAAATATTTCTTGCAGGAATAAAAATTGTATTCCATATTTATTTTCCTTGACAATTTCTAATTAATTTGTTACCAAATAGTACATAAATGCTTTCATTTATAACGAGCATTCTACTGAAATTCTGCAACAACCAAGGGAAATGATGAGAGTGGGTCAGGAAACAATTTCCCAAATCTCGGCAGATGGAATGCATTCCTCAAACTTGCCTGAAGGTCATGAACCATCATAAACGGCACTTCAAAGGGACACACTATTCTGGAAAAATGGGAAAGTGTGACTGTTTGAACCTTTTTGGAAAGGATAGGCCATAAAATTTGGAGAGGGTCTAGGGAGGGTACGAAGGTGGCAGTCATACGTACATGAATGTATTCTCCACAGTCACATGCCAAAATGTTGATCAGCATATCCCGCAGCCTAGGGGGTTAATCACAAAAAAACACACTTCTGCTCATACTACAAAAGATCTTAATGAATCAAAATCATTCACACAACTCAAGGTTTACAGGAAGAAATTTATCAACAGTGACACTACATTCATTCTGAAAAAACAAAGGTAAAAACAATACTTATGCAGTGCTGTTGTAAAACAGTGACCTTCACTCAAACACTAAGGGTTCATGGGAAGTTACTCCTTCACAGTGACATTTCAACCCTTAGTGTATGAATGATTGAGATCCACACCTGAGTGGAAAAGTACTTATTTTTTTTTTTATCAGCACAATTCAGCTGGACTGCTGATCTCTCATATAATCTGACGAGATGAGTGATTGGGATCCACAAGGGTCTCTGTTTTACCATGAATGGAAGAGTGTGCTCTTGTGTAATTCCATAATATTTAAATTACCTCTGTTACTGTAAACGTTTTTTTATAACATTTTAATTTATATTTTCATAAAAAGTAAGTTTAGACTAGAACCATTATAGTGCCAGCCCCTATCACCTGCCTGAGTGAAAAATGCCAGGGCTTGTGGATGTTCGTGGAATTTGTTAATTTTCACAGTTAAATATATATAATATCAATTTGTTAATGTCATTTTTTTATTTATACTCCAAATACTTACAGAGTAAATAAAATACTTCATTTATATATTTTATTTCTTAAACAATTTAAGAAAACATTATTTATTAAACAAAATATTGGGCTGATAGATTGGCCACGGCACTTTTCACACATACCCCTAAGGCCAGTAAGTCGTCCTGCTGACACTAAAAGTGATAAAGGTCAATAAATATTTAGATTTATAAAAGTTAAACAAGCTTGTTCAACTTTTATAGGTGATGATGCTAATTGATCATAATGGTTTTTGAAGTTATTTATATGACATTCACTTATGTTTTGAAAAACTTTTATTTCATTTACAACAGATAAATAACAAAAAACAGGAATTGGACCAATATGTCATATTACACAAAGGTGTGTCTGGGGAATAATGCATATATAACCTATTTTGTGTCATTTTTGTATCCAATCATTCTCCATTCTATTTTGGAAACATAGCCAATACTTTTATATGGGTAATGCATTACATTTATTTAAGATATAAGGACCAAAGAAAATTATTCTTCTTATAATAACAGATCAAACCTCAAATATAGGAGACCAAAGGTAGCTCTCATTGTTTTGCCAATTTATACATTGTAAATTTTTAGACAAAACAATTTTAGTCTCTTTTTGCTGTAAGGAAAATAGTAATTCAAATATAAAGTCATCCACTTACACAAATACAAACATATATGTTTGTATCTTTATATAGAGATGAAAAGAAAATTATTTTAATATATTATATATATATATATACACACACACACAATTTTAAATTATTTTATAATTATAAAGTTTGATGCTGCCTGTACAAACATAGTTTTATTACATTTATTGAAATAACATCATCATTAAAGTATTGGTGCAGTTCAAATTTGATTTTTCAACTGGTCCAAGAAATTTACAGAGAAAAAACATGGGGAAGCTCATTTAATATGTGTATTATGAAAGGAATAGCAGGTATTATGAGTTTGGGGATATCATGAAGAATGATGAATTGGAACTAAAAGTGTGAGAAAACCAATTGGTTTCTTGATTGGAGAATGAGTTTAAAATAAACAAGATAATAGTTAAAGGTAAAATAAGAGGTAATGTTAAAACAACTAAGGCATTTTGGGGTACAATAAGAAAAGGAAGAATAAGGTGGATAGGACACATCCTGAGGCATAATGGGTTCATGAGGAATATAATAGAAGGAAAAATAGAGGGGAGGGCTCCTCTAGGAAGACAGAGGGACAGATATATAGGGCAAATTATTAGAGACGTTAGAAGGAAGACCTACCAAGGAGCAAGAGAGCTAGCACTAG